>JABWTJ010000525.1:682082-739654 GCA_016801875.1 Solanum sitiens | reverse complement strand
AAAGGTAATAAAGGCTTTTCAATAAAGGGAACTTAGCTTAGCACCGAGTGAACTTGACATTGAGAGGTGTTGACTTCCCTTAGAGGAATATTTCACCATTTGTCCCTTATAGAGTGTTGACTTCCCTTAGAGGAATAATCATCTATGGACCTACGTATGGTGTCGACTTCCCTTAGAGGAATACTCACCTATGTACTTACATGAAGTGTTGACTTTCCGTGAGGAATATTCACTCATGTTATCTCATGAGGTGAGGCCCCATTACCAAATGGTATATAGAGGGAATACCTATCTCTTAGTTCCATAAACTATGCTTGCCACATAGGATCTAGCCAAGTGAATTCACTTGATATGCTAGCATATGTGTTAATGTTCTACCTTGGCTAGGTAGTAACACCTTCCTTTGGTGTAAGGCTCTACAACACCAAATTCCATGATTAGCACCCATGGTCTTAGTGTCGGTTAAGGCTATGGTTTCCCTAAAGGTAAAATGGACAATGGAAGTAATTGAATCCTAACTAGGAGGACTTAAGGTAAGTTACTTAGGATAGATGGAAGTAATGAACCCATCTAGACATTGCACAAGTGACTCCTTAGGAAGTCTTAGGAAGGTTCTCTAATGCATATAATTATGTATGTGTCCTTTATGTATGATGTTGTAGTCGTGGTTTGACTATGTTTATGTTGTACTATACTTCTATGATGGCATGTGTTGTCTTGTGTAGATACTATATTTGGTATTCTCTTATGTTCCTAAGGTGATGCATTGTACCAAGTATCCCTAAAGGATTATTTAGGAGATTAATGAATTGAAAGAAAGAGTTAAATGCTAAGAAGGGTGAGTTCACTATAAAGTGACCTTTATGTGCACTTATATTCTATATGTGCTTTCATATGATGATTGGCCTTTGATTGTGTTTCTATGACGTATGTGGATGATATAAATGATGTTAACAAAGGTTTTATGATGATTTACTCAAAATGGCATGAAGTATGATTTCAAGGAAATGTCCCTTTTAAATGCATGTTTTTGCATGGTTTCCATACTTAGTACATTCTTGTGCTAATCCCATTCTTCTTTACTTTTTACACAAAGTGTAGGTTATGGAAGGCTTAAAGGAGATCTTTGATTGAGGAGCTTTATAAGTATTTTTCTCAAGCTCAAGGAAGGAATCCTTAAGTTCAAGGATGTCCTACTTATGTCTTTAATATGAAGTCTTTAAATATTGTATAGTTATGTAAGGTATCGTATGGGCCGTGTCGCTAATGTATTCTAAAGTTATTGAGTCTAAGATGGCAAAGAGACTTAGAGTTTAAATATGTATTATGACTTATGTTTTATATATATACGATGTGATGTTTCTAGCATATGATGTGCTACTAAAAGTTTTAAATTTTCCGCTAAATTTACTATGCCAATGCAATAAATGATATGAGAGGCTTGTCTTAGACCTCCGAGAGGTCGACGATGCCGGTTACAATCCAAGATTGTACCCTATCTTCTAGGGTATGCTTTTGGGTTGTGACATCATTCGAGGACGAATGTTATTCCAAGTGGGGGAGAATATAACTCTCCAAAATGTACTAAGGTGAACTAGAGCCTCATGGTTGTTTCTTGAGTTAATTTTAAGTTAAAAGGAGTTTGTTTGGTGTCCTTAGGCAGTGTGCAAGGTTTGGTTAAGTTTGGAGTTCAATCGACCAAAAACGTCCAACACGTTCGGATGGTATGCCTTAGAATGTACTTGTATGTCTTGGCGAGTTTGGATGAGTTTTATGTGTTCGGTTTACTTGAAACATGCGTCGGATGTTCCCTAGACCTAGACGACTTAGTTTTGGGTTTTGACGTCTGGGCACGACCTCACCTAGGACCCCAAGGACTCTAGATGAAGGGCCCCAAGACTTGCGCAAGTCTGCCCATCAGTAGCTCACGACGGCCATGGCGACGGTCCGTCGTACTCAGGACGGTCCGTCGTACTCAGGACGGTCCGTCGTACTCAGGACGGTCCGTCGAGCCAGGGCGTCGTGGGTGACAGAGAGTGAAATTGGGACAGGCTCCACTTAGAAGCCAAGTGTTCCTCGACGGAACCCCGTGACGGTCCGTGGTGGATGTGACGGTCCGTCGAGGAGGTCTCGTCGACGAAGCCTGCCAGTGCATGATTTAAAGGCTGCCAGCTTAGGGTGTTTTATGTAAATACACCCCAAGCCTTATAAGACTCTCTTACACCCTAAACCTAGAGAAGAGCCCCCTTTTCTCTTCAAGATCCAACTCTCTCTTTCTGTCAAGAAAACTCTCTCAACAATCTTGGAAGCTAGAAGTCAAGGAAGGATAGGAGGACGGATTGGGAATTGTTTCTTCATCAAATTCGTGGGTTTCTTTCTCCTAAAGGTATGGTATCCATTCTTGAATACCTTTCCATTCAAGAAGTCAACTTCCAAAATGGTTTTCAAAAGGGGTTTTAAACTCAACTTCTTCTAAACTTTGATTTCTATTATGGGTCTTCTTGTAACTAAGTTCTAATGGTTTAAATGTATTTATCTTGGTTTGAATAGATAGTTTTGATGTTAAAACTCCATGAAACTCTTGTATATGCATACTTCAACTTTTGGCATGAAAATGGGTTATGTGAGCATGATTTGAGTAAGGTATGAATTTGGGTCTTCTTGTGTATGTCATGTTGGTGTAGCTACTGCCCTAAGGGCCTTAATATGGTGAAATATTGATAAATTGCTTATGGGTAATGATGGTTTGATTTGTTGATGAGCTGCTCTCATTGTATAATTCTTATTATGAATTGCTATTTGAGTGGTATGGTCCACCTTATGGGTGGCGGTGCTAATTGATGAACTTGATGTTACTTAGTATGGTTTGAGTATGTGACCTTGAAGGTCTAATATGTGAAATGAAGATATATTGGAAATGGGTCTTATGTTGTGTTTGATGTAGCTTGAATTGCATGTTTGACCTAGTTTATGTCTAAATGAAGTATATGATTATGAGAAGTATGTAGAGTGTGTAGCTTGATGAATCAAGGTTAAAGTATGAGTAGAACTTGATGAAAATGAAATGATGCTTATATGCAAGGTGTGCACATGTACACACACACTCTTCTAAGATTTGTATTATGTCAAGTTGAGCAAAAAGGGGAAATATTGAGGTGGACACACTTCGTGAGTTGAGATGTAGTGTCTACTAACAACCTCTCCATTTCCTAATGAGCTTCCTATGATAGACTTTTATGTTGAGAAATCCGTGTGGAGTTATGCCTAGCACCGAGAGGATATGAAGGGGAGGTGGATTGCACTTCGTTAGTTGAGATGTTGTAATCCAAAGTACCTCTTGATATGAGTACTCCTCGTTAGTAGAGAGTGAGTTACTTAGTAGCAATATCCTTATCCCTTAACTATGTGCCCGCATAGGTGTAGCTATTGGAAAAGCCATGTAAACGCTAAGAAGCATGACCTTACTCTAGGCAAGTAAGGATCCCTCATCCGATAGGGGTTAATATCGGGATTCCATGTCTAGCTCTCATGGTCTTTGTCAGTTAAGCTAACTCCCACAAAAGAATTGATTTGAAAATAATTATCTTGTGTATTGTTGAAATTGTGTATGTATGTCGTGAAGTGCTCAATCCACATTAGTTACCAAGTAGGAGCATTGAGTGGGAGTAGTAGTATGGGATGCTATTCTCACATTGCACTCGGTGTGACCTATACCTACTATGGGAGAAGAGTACCTTCATGAAATCCGTGTGAATGAGTACTATGGTGTAGTGTTATGGAGGATTATTGTGGAGTACTTGAGTAATGGAATCCATTAGGAGTACTAAGTGGGAGTGGTAGTATGGGATGCTACTCTCACATTGCACTTGGTATGACCTATATTTCCATGAGTGTTTTGCATATGTTAGCCAAGGGCGTGGATTTGATTTCTAACGAAGTAAGCCTAAGATTAGGTAGTTTTAAGGGTCGCTTTGGTGTGCTTTGAAGGGAGGTGTAATGAGAGTCCCTTCTTGGCTCACCTTAGGGAGTCTTAGAATAACCTTGGGTTAGGGCAACTTCAAAGAAAAAGGGTTCATATGACTTGGACCGTGCCTTTCACTGTAAGGTCTTCATTGTAAGAATTCAAAATGTTAACTATGATGCTTTATTCAATTTTATTGCAAGTTTAGCAAAGTTAATTGAAATGTTCCTTTTGTTTATTTTAAGTTTGGTAAGATAGCCATAAAGTGTTAAATGTTGATTCTTATGTGGGTTTGCTTCTAGATTCATGAAGGTTATAATTGAATTGCATAAAAAGCTATCTTTACTAAAATGTCCCTTTTTGCATGTTTTTGCATATGCCATACTTAGTACATTGTTGTACTAACCCCATACTTTTTATACCTTTATGAGTATAGGTTGGAAGCCTTTGGAGGATCGAAGTTGAAGCTTGGGAATTCTATCTCTCAAGACTTGGGTATGTCCTCATATATTCGAGGACATAGTTTTTATGTTTCTTAGTTTCCTTATTAAGACTTAAAAATGTATTCATTCTATTGTAAAGGGACGTGTCCCTAAGATTCTAAGTTGTGTCTTTAAGTTGGCTTGTGACGATAAGATTTCCTAGTATTTATGAAAAGACTCCTTTATTTATTATTATCGTGAAAAGTTTTAATTCCGCACTACTTTTCATGCTTTATGTTATGAATGCTAGTTAGAGGGCTTGTACGAGACCCCAAAGGGGTCAAGTACGCCCTGTCACGATTCGAAGGTTTTCCCTAACTTCTAGGGGGTGCTTTCGGGTCGTGATCCTTACTTTGTACCAGCAAACATACCCAACCTATGATTCGATGGGAGCTAGTGACAGGGACATGCAACGGGGAACAACCCTAGTTTTCGGAGTGAATATCTTGAATCTTAAGGGGTCTCTTGGGAAAGTGACCAAGAGAGAAGAAACCCATACCTTAATTGATGTTCAAACGTTGAACTTGCTGCCCAAAACCCTCTCCAAAATCAGTCCAAGCCTCCTCAACGTCCACACCACTCGACGGACAACTTCTCTTTGCCTTAACGTTTTTGGTTACTTTGTGTTTCTTAAAATATCATGTGAGTTCTTCAAGTGTGAAGAACTCTTGATATAATTTCTGTTCTTGTACGTTTGTTAGGCAGAGAGAAAACAAGGGAGTTGAACGTGAAAATATGATAGACGTGATAGAGTGAAACGTGTGAAGTTGTTTAGGATTAGATGATGACTTAGTCAATTTAGGACACTCCTTAATACTTAAAATCAGATTTAATTAATTATACATGAAAGGAACATTTTGCCCTTACAAAAAATCAGATTTTTAAAAAACAAATAAATCACCAATTGTCGCTTCCATTGGGGCTCGAACTCGGGTGGGGTGACCTTTGCAAAATGGATCATTTCGGGTCGACCCTACCCTATCCGGCTCTTTTATTAAATTAATTAATTAATTAATTAATTCCTTAGGGTAATTACGATATTACCCTTGGCCTGGAAAAGACCATTTTACCTCAGGACCCTCAAAACTTAAGATTTCTCCTTTTTAAGTCTGGTAAAGAATCCTTTGATTAAATCTTCGTTTTCAAGAGCCCTACATGGTTGGTTCCAACCTTTCCAAGCTCAATTAACTCCCCAAGTTAATTGTCTTGGCCGTAGTATGGGTTCTGAGGTCTGGTTCTACGCGTATCAATCCGTACGAACCTTGGTCTAATCGCAAGCATTCTTGACACATTAAGCATTTCTTAACTTATTCATTTTTAGGGTTGTTACAATTGATTAATAGCATCCCATTCCACTACCTACCCTAAGTAGCACACTCTTTTAGACAATGAGATCTAGACAAGGAATCCCGATATTAACCCCTTTCAGATGAGGGATCCTTACTTTCCTAGAGTAAGGTCATTCTTTTTAGCTTTTACATGGCTTTCACAATAGCTACACCTATGCGGGCACATAGCTAAGGGATAAGGAGATTGCAACTAAGTAACTAATTATCTACTAATGAGGAGTACTCATCTCAAGAGGTACATTGGAATAAAACATCTCAACTCACGAAATGTAACCACCCCTTCTTCTTATCCTCTCGGTGCTAATCATAATTCCCAACGGATTCTCAACATTTTATAATATAGGTTAAGGATAACTAGTAAACACCACATCTCAACTCACGAAGGGTATTCATCCTCCAACCTATCTTAAAAACCTCTTAGGATGTAGTGAGGTTGCTACTAAACACTTCATCTCAACTCGCGAAGAGTGTTCACCCCAAAACTCCCTTATTACTCAACTTAGATTCATACATTCATTCAAGTGTGTGTTCGCGTGTACATGTGAGCAAACCTTGCATATAAGCATCATTTAATTTATATTAGCTTTTATACATGCTTTAGATCTTCATTCATCAAATCACACACTTTACATGCTTCACATAATCATATACTTCATTTAAGCCTATTATCTAGCCTACTTGACATAATAGCTTCATAAATCACATTTAACAAGAATAACATCATTGTCATCCTTACTTCACATAACAAGCCTTCATGGCCTCATTCATAATAACAAGTAGCTTCACATTCATATAAGTCAAGTAAACACCACCACCAAGAAGGTGGACCCTACCACTCAAGAGAATTTTGAAATTAAGGCTAAACAACATAACCAATTTACCCTTTAATCCAAGATTCCATCACCTATAACATTTTATGCAACAATTCTTCATACATTAGCCCTTAGGGCAGTAGCTAAACAACAATATAAACACAAGTAAAGCAAAGTTCAAAGACTACAAAATCAAACTCATCTAACCCATTTCTTAAGCCACAATTTGATGAAAAACTTAAACATAATTTTATTGACGTTTTTACATTAAAATCATATACTAACATTAGAAACATCATTATTAAGTCATTCAAAACGTTTTCATATAAGACCCATACTTAGATTTGAAGATAGAAGAAACTACAGTTGAAAACCCTTTTTGAAAATCCATTAGAAGTGACTCCTTGAATCGAAGAGAGTTAAAGGATGGATAACATACCTCAAATGCAAGAAAACAAACTAATTTTGGTAAACAAATACGTCAAATCCATCCCTCCTAGTTCTCCTTGAGTTTTAGCTCCAATGGTGACTTTGAGACAACTTGTCTTTAGAGAGAGAGTTTGAATATTGAAGTGTGGGGTCTTGTCGAGGTATAGGACATAAAACTAATATAATATAACTTTAAACCCTAAAATTATCATCCTAGGGTCCGAAAATACTTGGGGTGAATTTACACAAAACACCCCAATCTGGTAGCAGGCGAGACAGGTTTTGCAGGCCCCCCATCGATGCCTCTAAACGACGGACCGTCGATGCGTCGATGTCCCATTGATGCGTGCTTGTGGTTTGAGTCTACAACTACCAAATCTGAAAGCATTAATGTTCAAAAGACAGACCAGGTCGACGAGCAATCGCCTGGTTGACTGGTTCATCGATGGACACTTTTTGGCAGTTTTTGTCTTAGAGTTGGGGTCCTCTTCTATGTCCCCTCCTGGTTCCTAGATGGAGTCGTACCCAGACGTTAAACCCCTATACAATTTCATATAGTTATTAAGATGATCTCACACAAATTTCAAGCAAAACGAACAGGTAAAACTCACTCAAACACCTCAAGACACAATGAATCTTTCTAAGGCATATCTTTCGAACGTCATGGACGTTCTTGGACATTTGACTTCTAAACTTAATTTAAATTTAACACACTGCATAATAACGCTAATATAACTCATTTTAACTTAAAATTAACTCAATAAACTATCATGAAGCTCAAGTTCACCTTAGTTCATTTTAGGGCGTTACAGCTACTTAGGGGAGGTAGTGGAATGGGACACAATTTATCCATCGCACTAGGTAGTCATTCCAAAAGGGGAGTATTCGTGAGTCTTATATGAATTGAATGAACTATATATCATACAAGAATGTACTACTTAGGGTAGGTGGTGGTATGGGATGCTATCTATCCATTGCACTAAGTAGACCTTCCGAATAGGGAGTCTTGGTGCCAATCCTTGTAAAAGAGTGTACTACTTAGGGTAGGTGGTGGAATGGGACACCATCTACTCAATGAACTAAGTAGGCATTCCGAAAGGGAAGTCTTGGTGTGAGGGTTCTTCTAATGTCTTGTGATTGAGTGGTGACTTGTTCTCCCGAGTGGAGTAAGCCTATGGTGGGTAGTCTTAAGGATCTCCTTGGTGTGCATTGAAGGAGGTGTAGTGTTTTCTTAATGTAATCTTTGGATAACCTTGGTTAGGGAAACTTCTACGGAAATGAGTTCACTTCCTCATTGGGAATACCTTGGAAGTTCACTATTTTGGAGTCAAATTGGTTCAGTGTAAAGTTATAGTAGTTCACTGTAAGATTTGGTTATTTTACTGTAAAATGCTTCTTTATACTAAAATTATGGAAATCCTTCTCTAAGTGTTAAAATGATGTTTGTTATGTTATTTTGCGACTAAATTCATGAATGTTTTACTTATTTGGTATGAAAACTTATTTTACTAAAATGTTCTTTTTACATGATTTTGCATATGCCATACTTAGTACATTGTTTTGTACTAACCCCATACTTTTCTATACTCTATAATTATTGGTTTTCGAAGCAAGGTTGAAGTCTAGAAGGCAAAGCTTGGGAAAAATTTCTCTCAAACAAAGTATGTCTTCATATATCCGAGGGCACACTTCCTATCTTCTTAGTTTCTTTATGTTAAGACTTATCATGTATTTCTTTTAATATAAAGGGTCGTGTCCCTAAGATATTATGTCGTGTCTTATGTTTGGCTTGTGACGATGAGATTCTATAACTATTTATGAAAGACTTCCTTTTTATATTAAATGTCGTGAAAAGTTTTAAATTCCACACTACTTTTAATGTCTTATATAATGAACGATAGTTAAAGGGACTGTACAAGACCCCAAAGGGTCAAGTACACCTGGTCATGATCCAAGGGTTCTCCCTAGCTTCTAGGGGGTACCTTCGGGTTGTGAAAGACTTGGTATCAGAGCATAAGGTTTTGGGAAATAGTTTAGGGTCTAAAAGTCTCACAAGCCACATCTAGTAGAGTCTTGTTTATTGGTGTGAGTCTCGACACATCCATGGACAAGAGGAGATAGCATGATAAAAGTTTCACTTTCTTCTCTATTCTAATGTCGTGACTTAGAGTTGAATTCTTTAAGATGTCTTTTCTCAACCTATTTTTTTTGAGTTTATAAGAAATGAATACGAGGAGATCAACCGCTAGAATGGAGGAGGGAGGTGTAGCTAGTGAGAGGATCCCTCCCCGTGTTGACCAAGTTCCTATTGTTGGCCTAGAGGGAGAGAATGAAGAGGTTCCCCTTCAAGAACATCAAATACCTCCGGAACCCCAAGAGCCTCAAGATCCCCAAGTGCCTCCTATGCCTCAAGCTCCTTTTGTTGAAGGAGATATGACTAATGCGTAGTTTAGGGCTGCCCTTGTAAGACCCCCAAAATGAGGTTGGGCATCTAGATCCTGAAATGTTTGTATCAAGGTTCTAAGGTCCTAAAATGACTTATAATATGGTTTATAGGCAGTGTGTAAAGTTTGAGGTTATTTGGAAATCAAACGTCTAGGGACGACTATGACGTTCGACGACTAGTCACCTATGTTCCTCATGTGTCTATACATGCTTATAATTGTATGTCATGAGCCTATGAAGTCTTAAATGATTTATAATGATGCTTTTAGGAATAATATGGAGTTTTGTGAAGTTTAAAGGTCAAACGTCCTAGAACGTCAAAGACGTTTGAAAGTTAGCCCTTGAGACGTACAAGTATGTCTTGATGGGGCCTAACCTGTTTGGATGTGTTTTACGTGTGAATCTTGGGTGAAACTTGCATGGAAGTTCTTTGACCTGTAAATGTCCATAATTATGTTGGAAACATCCGGGTAGGACTTCTGAAGGGCCCCGCAAAAGGTCCAACAAGAAGGACCCAAAGCTTTCGAGACACTTCCTTGGCAGTGTCAATCGACGAGCTCAATGCACGTCACGTTGGTTGACTCACGCCCCATCGATGAGGAGGTGTCGATGGTCACTTATCCTGGGGAAGTCTTGACCACATGACAGCCTGATACCCAATTGACAGATGGCACAGAACGGCTTGTCGATGGACAAACGCCCGGTCGATCCGTCGATGCAGGCTGGTGCAACTGCTGCCTGCGCACTGCCCAGTTAAGAGGTGAATGGGAAATTCACCCCACGTCCTAAACTGACAATAATTGAATTATATGCCTATTTTTAGGTGTATATAAATAATCTAAAACGTGACCAACCCATTCCCAATCCCATGCTCACGAAATAAACCTTCCCTCCATAACCAATTCTCCCTAGAAACCACCATTCTTGTTGAAGCTCAAGAACAGCTTGTAGATTGGATTCTCATGGTCTCTTCACAACTTTTTAGTGATTTTCAACTAGACAAAGGTGTGGTAATCCTTAATCTCCAAGTAACCTTTCACTTGGAGAGTTAATCTCAAGTTTTAAAGAAGGTTTAATGATCAAATCTCTTCTTCTTCAATCTAGCCATGGGTTATTTCTAAAAACGTTTTTAATGATTAAATAATGATGAATTATTGTTAATGTATTGGTTTTAACATGATTTTAATCCAATTGCATGATGAACCCATGTTTCTTCCAAAATCGATTTAGCCCTTGCATGGTCATTGTGATCATGGCTTGTTATTGGTTAGATTGTGATTCTCTTATGTTGAATTTCTTATACGTACTGCTATTTATGTGAATTGATTATCAATTGACGATGAAGGATCGATGTTGATCAATGTATGAAGGATTGAACATGTCTATCCTAGTTATCAATGTGATCACTGTAATGTGGGTCCTTAATTGTTTAAAAGTGGAGTTCAAATATGTTGAGAGTCTTGTTGCTACTGCCTAATGTTAATATTATGATTGAATTATAAATATAAATCGTGTATGATCAAGGTGAAGAAGGACTGATATGAGTTTATCTAAGATCTTCTAGTTTACCGATTGATAATACTATGTATGAGACATGATCTTGATTTTAGGTTAAATTAAGCATGATTCCTTTGAGTAATGATCTATTTATGTACTGCATAATATGTACATTATTGTTAAAATATGATTGATGATGAAGGAATTAGGCTATCAATAGTATTGTCTATTTCCTGTATTCTCTATTGAATTGATAAGTTTAATGCCTATGTTGGTAGCTTGATCTTATAGGGATTTAAGGAAGATTTCGATAGGTTAAGTGTATAATTAGATACTGTCCTAGATTGATAATATTATTGAAATATGACTTATAATCCATGAAAGTGAAATTGGTTAATATTCTATATCCTTCTATCTTTTAGTATGTTTATATGTTGTACTAGTTGTAGCGTGATATTGTAGTACCTTATACATGACTTTATATATGATTATGGTACTTTAGCTACAGCCCTTTAGTTGATTTATTGATGAAAGAGTAGAAATGGTCAATGAGGACCAAGGGCTAAAGGATTGGTAAGAATTGCTCTACTCTTCTATTCCTCTACTTTTTATATTATTGTAGTTGATGAAGCCTTGTATGGCATTGTGTGGTATGGTCCACTTATGGTGGTGGTGTTTACTTTATTGTCATTATATATATGTTTTGACCATGGCCTTGAAGGCAAATTGATGAATATATGAATATGTGCTTATGATGATACTATGTGAAGCTTATGCCTACTTTCCTATTCTAGTTGTGATTTATTTTGTATGGCCATTTTATAAGCATGTGCATATCCATGTTAGGGTAAAGTGTAGGTGCTGCCATTGATGAATTAAAATGGTTAATAATCCCTTACCTATGTACCCCTATGTGAATGCATGGATAACCAAAGTTAGGAGTCTTGAGTGTAATATGAAGTTGACTTGTCTCCTATGCTATTGAGTGGTGTGTGCTCTATACTTGAAAGTGTAGTATGGTCTTAAGAGGGTGTCTGCCTCAATGGGTTATTGATAACCATTATGTGATCATGTAGACCAATGTACAGACACACTCACACGTCATGCATGCTCACAAGTAGTATATAATTATAGTGACTAATGAAAGGTTGTTCTCATATTCACTAGTGTGTACTACTATGCATGTAATGTATAAGTATGTGAAGTATGTTATGTATTCCTTAACTAGGATGACTTGATAGGTGTACTAGTATGGGCAAGGGTATGAGACCTTGTCTATGCATTGCACATGTGTACATTGATAGGATAGTTCCTAGGTTTGGTTTCTATGTACATGAAATATGAATATATGGATATGTTATGAATATGACTTATATGATATGATGAAGTATGAATGTGCATAGAGTCTTAGTGTGTTTATATGAAAGGATTGCTCATATAGTTATACCTATAGACTTATGCATTGATATATGGACATGTGTGATATTTATGTGTTATATGAAAGGTTTGATCAAATATATGTACACACACACACACGAATGATGATCTAGTAAATAGAGGGTCCTTGAGAGGGGTGCCCAAGAATATTCTAAAACTAGATAGTTGTTTGAATACGCTATAAGCATACGAGGAATGAATATCTTAAGTCTATGTTTATGAAAATGTAATAAAGGCTTTTCAATAAAGGGTACTTAGCTTAGCACAGAGTGAATTTGACATTACGAGGTGTTTACTTCCCTTGGAGGAAGATTCACAATCTTTCCCTTATAGAGTGTTGACTTCCCTTAGAGGAATACTCACCTAAGGACTTACATGAGGTGGTTACTTCCTTTAGAAGAAGGTTCACCAATGTTTTGTCATGAGAGGAGGCCCCAATTGACCAATGGCATGTAGAGGGATTATACCTATCTCTTAGTTCCATAAACTATGCTTGCCACATTGGATCTAGCAAAGTGAAATCACTTAGGATGCTTGATGTACCGTGGTTTCACGGTACTTTTAATGTTTTTTCCTTAAGTTTAGTGTGTGTATAAAGTCTTTTTGTATTGATTTTTTATGTAAGTTTCTCTTTATTTGCAGAAAATCTGTCCAAAGATGAACGCGGGAGTTTTGAGCAAGAAATGCAGAAGAGACCACCTACGGAGCTTATGACGGTCCGTCGAGGCTATGACAGTCCGTAGGTGGCATCATAGTGAGGAGAGAAGCTGCTGAAGGAAGATGGGGAAGTCTGACCAAGTGTGGGACTACGGAAGTGCATGACGGACCGTCATAGCCTCGACGGTTCGTCCTGCTTGTCCATCGTGATGATCAGAGAGTAGTCCCAGTACCCAAATTCCAAGAAATTTAAGTATTTTGGAACGGAGGCCCTCGATGGACCGTCGTGCTTAAAACGGTCTGTCATTCTTGTTCGTCGAGGGGATGAAGAAAGCATCAGAAGAATGTGTGAAGTATGGGACGACGGAGTCCATGATGGTCCGTCGTGTCCATGACGGTCCATCACTAGGTCCGTCAACTCAGACGCGTTTGGACAGATTTTCAGTAATTAGAATCCTTCTTTAATTAGGTTTTGTTTTTATTATAAATAGTTCGAAAAACCTCATTTTTGGGGTTAGACTCTTGACTATTGTTAGTTCTCTTGTTATAGTATTGAACTCTTGATTTTGGTAATTGATATACTCTTTCCGGAATTGATTGTTGGTGATTTTGTGGATTAATCAAGTTAAATTCTGGAATTTATTCGTTCTCATTAAAGTAAGTGCATGAATTCTTCCATTAAAAATATGAATTGTGTAATTATGACTATGGGTAACTAAACTCCATAGCTAGGGTTGTGGGAACCATGGGCGAATAACAAGGTAAAATCTAACTAAAATAACAATTCTAGAATGGTGTCTTGCATGTATTGATAATTCTTTTGTGTAGAAGTCTTTTTAACGGATAGCCAACGTTAGAACTCGCCTTAATGCTACTTGCCGGACCAAGGAGGTAGATAATAAGAAAGGAATTATCAACATAGATTTAGTGTAGACTATCTAATAGGCTAGTATTGGTTGGTACGAGGTAATAACTTAGTCAAATACCGAATACAATGATTAATATGAGGTAAAGATAAGGGTTAGTATAGCAAGACACGTAGCCGGACCAAGTTGCGGAGTGAAATTTTCTAGATGTCAGACCAAGGATTTAGAGATACATAACTTATCACTTTACATGCAAGATACTAGGAAAGAATTGTGATAGTTAGAGTTATCAAGTTGGGAACCTGTGGGGAACACTTCAGACCTTGTTACTTTTATTAATTGAGTAAACTCCGAGATTTGAATCTGTTAGTTGTTTATTTTAATTTAGTGAATCATTCTTATTACTTTGAAATAAAACCCCCCTTTTTAGTTATTTGTTTTCTCGGAAAATAGTTGACTAAATAGTAGTAATAATAGAATAAAGTTAAGTATGAACCATTTTCCTCGTGGGATAGACCCTAACCTCATTAGTTGGGTTCTTTACTTGATACGACCATTTTTACTTCTTATTTGAGAAGTAAGTTTGAGCGTATCAAATTTTGGCGCCGCTGCCGGGGAAAGTGGCTTTGAGATTAACTTAAAACTTATTACTAAAGTTTAGTCAATATTTTCCTGATTTTACTTTTTTTGTTATTTTTTATTTTTGCAGAACTAACTTCCTTGTATGCCAAATACGCGGAGAGGAAGAGAACCCTTGTTTCCTTACGACCACGAATTAGGGCGTACACTACGCAATATGAATCGAAACTTGGGTATTAACGATGATGATCCGAACCAGAACATCCCTGCTCCAGTTGATGCTCATGGTCGATTATTACCTGATAATCCTGGTCAAGATGCACAAAGGGGACAAAATCCCGCTCCACGTCCTCAAGAATACTACAGAGGATATGATAATCTTGCAGACTCTGATGGTCCACTTGTCTTGCCCCCTCTACCAGAAGGCCACACCTTTGTGGTAACTAGTAGTCTAATGCAAATGCTCACTGCTAGAGGTTTGTTTTCAGGGCTACCTTCTAAGGACCCACATGCCCATATAGGTAAGGTGAGGGCAGTGTGTAAAAGTTGTGTAGGGAGGCTTGATTTGAATTTGGATGTAATAGGGCTAAGAGTATTTCCTCTCTCATTGACGGGAGAGGCTGCTATTTGGTTCACTGAGCTCCCCTATAACTCAATTTTCACTTGGAACCAACTAAGGGACGTTTTCTTAGCACGTTACTACCCAGTCTCCAAGAAACTAAATCACAAAGACAGAGTGAACAACTTTGTGGCACTACCAGGAGAGTCAGTTAGCAGTTCTTGGGATAGGTTCACTTCATTTTTGAGTAGTGTCCCCAATCACCGCATTGATGATGAGTCACTGAAAGAATACTTTTATCGGGGACAAGATGATAATAATAAAGCGGTATTGGACACCATAGCGGGTGGTTCTTATGGGGAGTGTCCTTATGCCGAGATTGCTGAAAAGTTAGAGAAAATCTCCCGGAATAATAAAGCTTGGAGTACTAGGAAGTCAGATACTGGAAGAAATACCTTTGCATTGCAATCCACACACAACCTAGCCACATATGAGATTCGTGAAGAGATGGCTCAGATGAGAACTGAGCTTGGGTTGGTATTAAAACATGTCACTGAGGGTGCAGAAAAGATAAATGCAGTGAACTACTTGTCTAAACCACCACGACCAAATGATGAATATTATTATGAGGAGGACACCTATGAGGTGAATGAGCAGACGGGGGGGGAGGGGGGGGTTCCGGCCGAATACCCAAGGCTCCAATCAGGAAAATTGGCGCCAAGGTCAAGGAAACCAAGGTCAGAACTATGGTAATTATAACCGTGAGGGTAATTATGTCCGAGATGGAAATTACAACTGCGATAACAACTTCAACAGGGGTAACTATGGTAACAGAAATGATAGGAGTGGGCCTTATGTTCCTCCTCAAAATCGTGAAGTTGCTCCTAGGGATGGTGGAGGTAGTATGATGCGAGTTGAGGATATATTACACAAAATGATGATGAGGTTCGATGCTAGTGATGAGCACACTAAAGAGTTAAGGAGTGATTTAGCAGGTATTGGGCAGAAAGTCGATACACATTCAATATTGATTAAGCAACTTGAGTTACAAATGGCCCAATTATCTGCGACGGTGAATACACGGCAACCAGGCACTCTCCTTAGCAACACTGTCCAAAATCTGAAAAATTATGGACACTGTATGGCAATCACTACTCGGGGTGGTAAGCAAACCATTGACCCACCTATGCCGTCTGATGCAGAAAAGGTGATAAGAGATAATGATAAAGTGGAGGAACTTAGTGGTGAGTTAGAAGATAAAATGGGAAAAGATGCTGAAGTACCCAAAAAGGTGACTCCCATGCCTAGACCCCCCCCCCCTTTCCTCAAAGATTAGTAAAAAAGACCGAGGATGGTAAATATCGGCGATTTATAACAATGTTGAAGCAGCTTTCCATCAATGTCCATTTGGTAGAAGCTCTAGAACAAATGCCCTGTTATGCCAAGTTTATGAAAGATTTGGTTACGAAGAAAAGATCGATCACTTTTGAGGATGATGATAGAATGCAGCATTGTAGTGCTATTGCTACAAGGTCTCTAGTGCAAAAGAAGGAAGATCCGGGTGCTTTCACTATTCCTTATACAATCGGATTATTACATTTTACGAAAGCATTATGTGATCTTGGGGCAAGCATAAATTTTATGCCCCTCTCGATTTACAAGAAGTTGGGTTTGGGTAACTTAAAGCCCACTGCGATGCGGCTACTGATGGCCGATCGAACAGTAAAAAGCTCTATTGGGATACTCCACGATGTGCTAGTAAAAGTGGAGTCATTCATATTTCAGGCCGATTTTGTTATTCTTGATTGTGAAGTCAATTTTGAGGTGCCTATTATTCTTGGGAGGCCATTCCTTGCTACGGGTATAGCCTTAGTTTATATGGAAAAGGGGCAGATGAAATTTTGGTTGAACAATGAAGAAGTGACCTTCAACATTTGTAGGTCCATGAGGCAGAGTGGTGAGCTCCAATCGGTATCTGCTATATCCTACAAAGTTGATAAGTCATCCGAGACACAAATAAAAGAACGTCTAGGTGTAGAAGCACTAGCGGCAGTGATAATGAATTTTGATAGCGATTGCATTGAAGAGTATGGGTCATTAGTCGCGGCTCTTGATCGTGGTGATGTTCGGTTTAAACCGAAGAAATAGGGATTAGATATGAATAAACGCGAGTCTCCACCCGCGAAACCATCTATAGAGGAGGCTCCAATGTTAGAACTAAAAGCTCTCCCACCTCATCTCAGGTATGAATTCTTAGGAAATGGTGACACTTTGCCGGTAATCATTGCATCAGACCTGAATGAACAACAAATTGAGAGTTTGGTGAAAGTGCTAAAAAGGTTCAAAAGAGCTATTGGGTGGACTATTGCGGACATTATTGGGATCCCTTATGGTATTTGTTCTCATAAAATCCAACTGATGCCCGATCATAAGCCAAGTATTGAGAACCAGAGACGCTTAAATCCACCTATGCAAGAGGTCGTGAAGAAGGAAATCATTAAGTGGTTGGATGCCGGAGTAATATATCCGATCGCCGATAGTAGTTGGGTATGCCCTGTTAAGTGTGTACCTAAGAAAGGGGGAATGACTATGGTCCCCAATGAAAAAAATGAACTTGTTCCAATGAGACCGGTGAATGGATGGAGGGTGTGTGTGGATTACCGGAAATTAAATGCATGGACCGAAAAAGACCATTTTCCTATGCCTTTCATGGATTAGATGTTAGATAGACTTGCCGGAAAAGGGTGGTACTGTTTTCTTGATGGTTATTCGGGGTATAATCAGATTTCTATTGCACCGGAAGATCAAGAGAAAACCACCTTCACTTGCCCATATGGGACCTTTGCTTTCAAGAGAATGCCGTTTGGGTTGTGCAATGCACCTGCCACATTTCAGAGATGTATGATGTCGATATTCTCCAATATGGTGGAGGACACTATTGAGGTGTTTATGGATGATTTTTCCGTGGTTGGTGACTCCTTTGAGCGGTGTTTGAGTCATTTATCCGAGGTCCTTAAGAGGTGTGAAGACTGCAATCTAGTATTAAATTGGGAAAAATGCCACTTCATGGTGAAAGAAGGTATTGTTTTGGGTCATCGCATTTCAGAGAAGGGTATAGAGGTTGATCGAGCTAAAGTCGAGGTAATAGAGAAACTTCCCCCACCTATCTCTGTAAAAGGTATGAGAAGCTTTCTTGGGCATGCAGGTTTTTACCGGAGGTTCATCAAAGATTTTTCAAAAATTGCGCATCCGTTGTGCAAATTGCTGGAGAAAGAGTGTAAATTTTATTTTGATGAATCCTGTCTTAAAGCATTCGGCGAGTTAAAAGAGAAGTTGGTGTCTGCACCTATCATTATTTCTCCGGATTGGAGCAGTCCATTTGAGGTGATGTGCGATGCTAGTGGGGTTGCTCTAGGTGTGGTATTGGGACAAAGAAGGGACAAAATCCTTCATCCCATTTACTATGCTAGTAAAGCCCTCAATGAAGCCCAGAAGAACTACACAGTGACTGAGCAAGAGCTCCTTGCAGTAGTCTTTGCTTTTGAAAAATTTCGATCCTATTTGCTAGGTACTAGAGTTATAGTGCATACTGACCATTCAGCGTTGAGATATTTGATGGCAAAGAAGGATGCGAAACCGAGGTTGATTCGTTGGGTTTTACTACTGCAAGAATTTGACTTTGAGGTGAGGGATAGAAAAGGGACCGAAAATCAAGTTGCTGATCACTTGTCCCATTTAGAAGATGAAGCTATGAGAGAGTTAGGGGATAAGACTGATATTGATGATACTTTCCCCGATGAGCATGTATTGGCTGCCTCACAAGACTTGATTCCATGGTTCGCAGATTTTGCGAACTATCTGGCTAGCGATATTGTTCCATCGGACTTGTCCTTTCATCAAAGGAAAAAGTTCATGTACGATGTGAAGAAGTTCTTTTGGGATGAACCATACTTATATAGGAGTTGTGCCGATGGGCTTATTCGGCGTTGTGTGCCAGAAGTTGAGATGTTGAGTGTTTTAGAGGCATGCCATTCCTCACCCGTTGGTGGACATCATAGTGGTATCCGGACCGCTCATAAGATCTTACAATGTGGCTACTATTGGCCAACTATTCATCAAGATGCTCATGAGTTCGCCAAAGCATGTGATAGATGCCAAAGGGATGGCGGCATATCAAGAAAGCAAGAGCTCCCTCTAAACCCCATTCTTGTGATTGAATTATTTGATGTTTGGGGTATTGACTTTATGGGTCCTTTTGTGAGCTCTCATGGAATGAAGTATATTTTAGTAGCGGTTGATTATGTATCTAAATGGGTGGAAGCTATCGCCCTCGCAAACAATGAAGGGAAGAGTGTCACTGCATTCTTGAAAAAGAATATATTCTCTCGATTTGGTACCCCAAGGGCAATTATTAGTGATGGGGGATCCCACTTTTGCAACAAATTGTTTAAGGGATTATTGGAGAAATACGGGGTTCGCCATAATGTGGCCACTCCTTACCATCCTCAAATTAGTGGGCAAGTTGAGGTGTCAAATAGGGAGATAAAACAGATTTTGTCAAAAATAGTGAACGCTAGTAGAACGGATTGGTCAAGGAGGCTCGATGATGCTCTTTGGGCCTACCAGATAGCGTATGTATATGGGAAAGCTTGTCATCTCCCGGTTGAATTAGAGCATAAAGCCATGTGGGCTATGAAGAAGTTGAAAATGGATTGGAATGAAGCTGTAGAACAGAGGTTAAATGGGTTGAATGAACTCGATGAATTTCGCCTAAAAGCTTATGAAAGTTAATCCCTCTACAAAGAAAAGATGAAGAAATACCATGACTAGAAGATTGAGAAACGCGATTTTATAGTTGGAGATTTGGTACTTTTATTCAATTCTAGGTTGCGTTTATTTCCGGGCATGCTCAAGTCCAAATGGAATGGCCCTTACTTGATCACCCAACTATTCCCTCACGGAGCAGTTGAGTTGAAAAACAAGGAGGGTGTGCGGTTTAAGGTGAACGGACAACGAATAAAAATCTATTTGGGGCATGCTGAATCGGCGAATGAAGTGATCGAGGCATATCATCTTGATGAAGTCTGAGTAATCGAGTATCCTCCGTTGTGCCGCGACGTTAAATCAAGCGCTGGTTGGGAGGCAACCCAATATGTATCCTCTAGTAATAGTCACATTTTCTTTGTTTTTCGTTTTGTTAGAAGTGTTCGCTAGAGCGTAGTTTAGGGTCCATATCCACTAAGTCTCCAGTCAACCACATAACGAATAGCTTAATGTCTGTTAACTTTGCAGGTAGCACATCACTACAAAAATCTGCAGAATTGGTCTGAAACACTCAATGACGGATCCATCGACGGACTGTCACGCTTGCAACGGATCGTCACAAGAATCCGTCGTGCCAGGTAAGTTTGTCTATTTTTTAAAAAAATTAGGGCACCCGCGATGGAACCCACGACGGACCGTCACACGTGTGACGGACCATCGTCGGGGACTCGTCGCTTCATTATACAGCGACCCGACCCGACCTGGCTGGGGAATTTTAAAAGTTTTAAACCTTTTTAAACTCCCCACCCCTTCATTTCAACCGTTTCTTTCCCTCTTTCTCCCATTTCTTCCCTTTTCAACTTCCTTCCATTCTCATCCTCTTCCCTATCAAGTGATCCACATCATTTCCCCTAAAATTCCCACATTCTCATTTTCCCCCTCCCCAAATCTCCTTTTTGCTGGTCGGAGTCTGCTGCTCTTCATAGCTGAGTGCCTGACTTGCTTGTTTTCTCCTCTTCTCAGGTATGTGTTTCTGACCTCTACCCATTTACACTACATTATTGTTTTTAATTTACTATATGCCTATTTATTTTTGGTGGGTCTTTGATCTTTGATCCAATCTTGTCTGACCTAGGTTTTTAGTCCCACAAATTGCCTTGTTAAAACTCGAGAAATTGGTGCTTTAGCATTGTAAGTTTGCTAGGTAGTTGGGTTAGAAAGATGTATGTTAATATCGAGTCTTTGGTTTGAATTACATAGGATGAGTATGGCATCCCCAGTTCTGTCTTTGACTGACAGAACGAGACCCCGGTGACGGACAGTCGTTACCACGATGGATCATCATAGGGTCCGTCCCAACACCCCACGATGTGTTTTCTCTAAGTGTCCATCAACGGACATATGCAACGGACTGTCATGCCCACGACGGTCCGTCCTTCACAACCGTCATGGTTGTCAGAGACCCCAGTTCTAAGGGTCTCAAAATTTTTCAAAGTGTCCACCAACGGACATATGCGATGGACCGTCGTATCCACGATGGTCCGTCCTGCACAACCGTCATGGTTGTCACAGACCCCATTTCTAAGGGTCTCAAAATTTTTCAAAGTTTCCACTGACGGACTTATGCGACGGACCGTCGTACCCACGACGGTCCGTCCTGCACAACCGTCGTGGTTCTGAGAGACCCCAGTTCTAAGGGTCTCAAAAATTTGTTTAAGTGTCCACTGACGGACATATACCACGGACCGTCATACCTACGACGGTCCGTCCTGCACAACCGTCATGACGGTCAGAGATCCCTCTCCTAAAGGTCTCCATACTTTTTCTAAGTGGCCCATGATAGATATTGACGACTGACTGTCATGATCATGACGGTCCGTCATGCTTATCCGTCATAACTATCAGAGACTTTCCTTCTGAGGGTCTCCAACAAAACATTGTTCAAGTAAGACATGACGGACCCCATGACGGTCCGTCATACTCAAGACGGGCCATCACCTGGTCCATTGTGTTTCACTGCTACTACAAGAGATGTCCTTACAGCTTTCATCTTTTATGTCTTTTGTTTCCTTTTTTCTTGTCTTGTTTGCCCCTTCTAGCACTAATAATGATTCTTTACAAGTACTACCTCTCATGGCATCGAAACAAGATTGCGTTTAAGCACGTGGGCGTTCCAAGTCTATCGCCCCGTCTGCCCGCATGGTTATAGGCTCTGATGATGAGCATGATCCTGAGTACATGCCCCCAGGCACTGCCACTCCAGCCCGTGCTGCACCTGCTACCAGAGCCACGCCCAAGAAGGTGGCGTCCGGCGTAGTCACTGCCTCCCAGTCTGATGAGGAGCGCACACTGACCAACATAACTTCTGGGTCAGCTGCACAAGATAAAGGAGCGTCTGTCTCCTTAGGAGTTTCTTGGTCAGAGGAAGCCTCCGGGTCCGCAGAAGCCTCTGCACACGCCACAGCTGCACAGTCTACCTCGCCGGATGAGGCTGACAGTACTGATTCTACTCCAGGCTCACCGACTGGAGTTCCTGCCCCGGTTGCCGACCAGCCCAACCGGTGGTGTGTCGACGGGCAATACCAAGTGTATTTAGACGCCAAGCTGCCAAATGATGAGGGCATCATGACACGGACCATTACACTAGAGAGGCGATTCCTTATGGGTAGTCTTCCCACCATGCCGGATATCCACACATTCTTCACCAGACACCGACTAGAGTGGACGGCTCGTGCTTTGGGCCGATACAGTGAGGAGTTGGTCCGAGAGTTTTACGCCTCCCATTTGCTAGGGTCCAGAAACTCAAGGTGCAGATGGCCACACTTCTGCATCACATCCAGCCTTGGATGTACAGGTCTATTTCTGAGGCAGAGGAGCTCATGGAGCGCAAAATGGCACAGCACACAGAGAGGAAGATCGAAGAGGTTCATCAGCGCTTAGACGCTTTTGAGTTGTGGGTGCTAGCCCGACCAGCACCTCCGGTGGACATGTCGACCCTTCAGGCTGCGGTTGAGAGTTTGCGGGCTAATCTTGATACGATCTTAGAGGCTAGGGTGACTGACTCTGAGGCCCCTTCTGCACAGCCTGCTGAGGACACAGTGATGGCTGCTCTATTTGCCACTTCTGATGTTCCACCACCTCCCCCACGAGATCATGCCAAGAGGCGTAGGGGTCGAGAGGAGGATGAGGCTAGGGCGAGGAAGAAGGAGCGCCGTGAGATGTCCGAGCCTCGATTGCTGATGAGGAGGCCCGTACGTTGAGGGATGTAGAGTTAGCTGCCGGGGCGTCTAGCTCCAAAGTTGTGGATACAGTGAGAGGCACTACTGATAGTGCTGTTGCTGCTGAGGACACTAATGAGGGTGTCCAGACTATGGAGGGAGTGGGTTCCGGGGAATCGGACCCAACAGCTTGTTGATCGCCGGCGCTTTGCGCCTCAGGTTTGCTTCACCGCCATTCACATACTTTAGTTTTTTTTATGCATTGGGGACAATTGCATATCGTTTTTGTTAGGGGTGGGGTAAATGGAAAGTGAATGTTAGGGTGAAGTCTGAGTAGCCCAATTCACGATCCTCTCTTGGGGTTTTCATATATATATATATATTTTTTTAGTCACAAAATAGAAGTCACTAAAAAAAATATATATATATGAACAAAGCATACATATGAAGCAAAATAAACACAAGAAAAGAGAAAAGTTACTTACACATAAGGATAAGAAAGGGAAAGCAGCAAGGTGAAAAGAAAATTGAGAAATAGGGCGAAATAAATAATAAAAAGGTGGTATGCTTAGACGATATGTCAAGGAGGGCAACAAGTCACTAAAGTATACCTAAATATACCCTACCTGACCATGAGCCTATGTTACAAGCTAAGAAAGTCCTGTTGTGATCCTAAGAGTTGTATGGCAAACTTAAAGCAGTGAAAATAAGGGCAAGCTTATGGCAATATGTATAAATGAGTTGTGAATTTTTTTTGAGAGTGAGTGTTGAACAGTAATCCTTATACTCAAACTGAAATCATTGTGTGAAAAATGAGGATGTGTTTTGAAGAGAGGACACTAGTTGCAATATCGGAAATATTAGCACCTCGGTGAGAAATTGAAGAGGATAGGTGTATAGTGCGTAGTGAGTCTGTGTCATGGTCTGGTTCCACGTGATTCAAGCCTAATAGTGATAACATGCATGAGCGCAATGAGAATGATCGGGATTGATAGCCAAATGAATGCGAAAGCTAAAATGTGGATACTCTTGTACAAAGATTTTGTAGTGAGTCATAGTGCGTTGCTTGAGGACAAACAACGAATTTAAGTTGAGGGTGTTGATGTACCGTGGTTTCACGGTACTTTTAATGCTTTTTCCTTAAGTTTAGTGTGTGTCTAAAGCCTTTTTGTATTGATTTTTTATGTAAATTTCTCTTTATTTGCAGGAAATCTGTCCAAAGATGAACGCGGGAGTTTTGAGAAAGAAATGCAGAAGAGACCACCTACAGAGCTTATGATGGTCCGTTGAGGCTGTGACGGTCCGTAGGTGGCATCATAGTGAGGAGAGAAGCTGCTGAAGGAAGATGGGGAAGTCTGACCAAGTGTGGGACTACCGAAGTGCATGACGGACTGTCATAGCCTCGATGGTTCATCCTGCTTGTCCGTCGTGATGATCAGAGAGTAGTCCCAGTACCCAAATTCAAAGAATTTTAAGTATTTGGAACGGAGACCCTCGACGGACTGTCGTGCTTGAAATGGTCCGTCGAGGGGATGAATAAAGCAGCAGAAGAATGTGTGAAGTATGGGACGACGGAGTCCATAATGGTCCGTCGTGTCCATGACGGTCCATCACTAGGTCCTTCGACTCAGACGCGTTTGGACAGATTTTCAGTAATTACAATCCTTCTTTTATTAGGTTTTGCTTTTATTATAAATAGTTTGAAAAACCTCGTTTTCTGGGTTAGATTCTTGACTATTGTTAGTTCTCTTGTTGTAGTATTGAACTCTTGATTTTGGTAATTGATATACTCTTTCCGAAATTGATTATTGGTCATTTTGTGGATTAATCAAGTTAAATTCTGGAATTTATTCGTTCTCATTAGAGTAAGTGAATGAATTCTTCCATTAAAAATATGAATTGTGTAATTATGACCATGGGTAACTAAACTCCATAGCTAGGGTTGTGGGAACCATGGGTGAATAACAAGGTAAAATCTAACTAAACTAACAATTCTAGAATAGTGTCTTGCATGTATTGATAATTCTTTCGTGTAGAAGTCTTTTTAACGGATGGCCAACGTTAGAACTCGACTTAATGCTACATGTCGGACCAAGGAGGTAGATAATAGGAAAAGAATTATCAACATAGATTTAGTGTAGACTATCTAATAGGCTAGTATTGGTTGGTACGAGGTAATAACTTAGTCAAATATCGAATACAATTCTTAATATGAGGTAAAGATAAGGGTTAGTATAGCAACACACGTAGCCGGACCAAGGTGCGGAGTGAAATTTTCTAGATGCCGGACCAAGGATTTAGAGATACATAACTTATCCCTTTACATGCAAGATACTAGGAAAGAATTGTTATAGTTAGAGTTATCAAGTTGGGAACCTGTGGGGAACACTTAAGCTCTAGTTACTTTTATTAATTGATTAAACTCCGAGATTTGAATATGTTAGTTGTTTATTTTAATTTAGTGAATCATTTTTATTACTTTGAAATGAACCTCCCCTTTTTAGTTATTTGTTTTCTCGGAAAATAGTTGACTAAATAGTAGTAATAATAGAATAAAGTTAAGTCTGAACCATTTTCCTCGTGGGATCGACCCTAAACTCATTAGTTGGGTTCTTTACTTGATACAGCCGTTTTTACTTCTTATTTGAGAAGTAAGTTTGAGCGTATCAATGCTAGGATGTATGTTAATGTTCTACCTTGGATAGGTAGGAACAATTTCCATTGGTGTAAGTCTCTACAACACCAAATTCCATGTTTAACACTCATGGTCTTAGTGTCGGTTAAGGCTATAGTTTCCCAAAAGTAAAATGGACAACGGAAGTAAATAAGTAGGATGACTTAAGGGAGGTTACTTAGGATAGGTGGAAGTAACGAACCCATCTAGACATTGCACAAGTAGCTCCTTAGGAAGTCCTATAGAGGTGACCTAATGTATATGATTATGGTTATGTCTTTATGCATGACATTGTAGTATATATCTACTTGTTATGAAGATGTGCATGGTATGAATCTATATGATGTTACCTTATCCTTATATGAACTATGTTGGTCTAAATGACTATATGATGAAGGTTGTTGACATGAATGAAGTTGTCTTCACTAATATGTTGATGTATGAATTGAATGTTATGGTTTGTGGTCTCATAATGGGTTTACTAAGTATGTGTGAGGTTATGGGTCTTCACATGTACATTGCACTAGTAGACTAAGATTGGGGTCATGAACAAGGCCTTATAATAATGAATATGGAATGATGTAAAAATATGTGTAAATGGATGTAACTTATTGTAAAGCCAATAAGTCTTGACTTCAATGTGTATATGATGTATTATGCTTCAATGATTATATGTGTAGGCTTATGTAGGTTGTATGTGTACTTTCTCTGTGACCTTAAAGTGATGCATTGCATCAAGTATCATTAAAGGGTTACTTAGGAGGTTGATGAGTTAAAAGAAAAGGATTCACTGTAAAGAAGAAAGTGCTCACCGTAAAGTGACCTTTAATATGGCTTAAATTCTATATGTGATTGTATATGATGTTTGACCTTTGATTATGTTTCTATGAAGTATGTGAATGATATAAATGCTATTATGTAAATTTTTTATGATGATTTACTCAAAAAGACACGAGGTATGATTTCAAGAAAATGTCCCTTAAAATGTATGTTTTTGCATGATTTCCATACTTAGTGCATTCTAGTACTAACTCCATTCTTCTATACTTTTCACACAAAGTGTAGGTTATGTATGCTTAAAGGATGTCAATGTGATTGAGGATCTTGATATGTGTTTCCCAAGCTCAAGGAAAGTAATCCTTAAGTCCAAGGATTCCTATGCTATGTCTTTATTGTAAAGTGTATAAAGTTGTACTTATGTTTATGTTTTAAGGGCTGTGTCCGTAATTTACTCTAATGTTGTTGAGTCAAAGATGGCAAAGTGACTTAAGGTATAAATATGTATTATGACTTATGTTTTATCTATATATGAGATGAAGTTTCTAGAATGTGATGTGCTATTAAAAGTTTTGAATTTTCCGCTAAATTTACTATGTTAGTGCGATGAATGATAACTATGGGCTTGTATAAGACCTCTGAGAGTTCAAGTATGCCATGTTACTTCTATGGGGTGGTCCCCTGATGCGACAACCCTAATGAATTTGACCCAACTCATGACGGCTCAAGCTCATGTCGTCAATAATCACTTTGTTGCCCAAGAAAATCAAGGAGTTGGACCTCAACCTAATGCTAGTACTCCCACTTCTAGAATTCGGGATTTCATGAGGATGAACCCTCCTACTTTTCATGGAACTAAGGTTGATGAATATCCACAAGGTTTCATAAATGATGTTTTCAAAGTGGTAGATGCTAAGGGTGTGACCCCTAGGGGGAAAGCGGAGTTAGCCGCTTACCAACTTAAGGAGGTGGCTCAAGTGTGGTATGAACAATGGAGGGGTGAGAGACCCTTAGAAATAGGTCCGGTTGATTGGGAGATATTCAAAGAGGCTTTCCTAGATAGGTTCTTTCCCCTAGAGTAGAGAGAGAAGAAGATGGTTGAATTCATGAACCTTCGTCAAGGGGGAATGAGTGTGAAAGAGTACTCTCTCAAATTCACCAAACTCTATAAGTATGCCCCGACCATGGTAGCCAACCCTAGGGCTAGGATGAACAAATTTGTGATGTGAGTGTCTAGCTTGGTGGAGAAAGAGTGTTGTACGTCAATGCTTCTTAATGACATGGATATTTATAGGCTCATGGTGTATGCACAACAAATTGAGGAGTCCAAAATTAGGGAGATAAGTCAAGAAGGTAAGCGGCCTAGATCGGATGATTCTAGTCACGAAAAACCTAAGAAGAGGTTCTATCGCCAAGATTCTTCCAAGAGAAACAAGTATAGGGCTTCAAACCAACATCTCAAGGTGGTGGCCATACTTTTGAAAGGGCTAGGTGTGCTAGTTGTGGAAAGCAACATTCGTGTAAGTGTCTTGCCGGAACGGATGGTTGTTTTAATTGTGGTAGTAAAGCCCACAAGATGAGGGACTTCCCTAGCTTAAAAGCAAGAGGGAAATAGGTTAATCAAGCTTCACTAGATCCTAATGCTCTAAAGAAGAACCCTCCCTATGGGATGAGAGCTAGCAAGGATAACTAATTTGGAGTTGATAGTCCTGGTAAGTCTTAACTATTTATGAGTGTTGTTTTTATGTTATGAGTTGAGTTTATAGGGTTTTATACTTCATATGATTATGTCATCTTGATGAATTGCTCTAAGAAGGAAATTTTGAAAAACTTTAAGCATGTTGGACAGTGTTACAGTGATGTTCACTGTAAGTTTTATGAATTTTGAAAAAAATTGTATTCTCATGAATTGTGGATTTAATGTGTGTAATATTGTTTTATTTTATCATGTTTAATGTAGGAGAGGGTAGATTCTCCATAAAAGAAAGGAAAGAATGAATTTTGAAATTGTGAAGTTTGGCAAATGTTGCTTATGTTGCAAAGTGTGTGAACGTGTGAAATTTGTGCTCCTTGTTAGTTCGTGATTTGATTTTGAATGTTTTATAATTATTGTAATGTGCTATGTGTTTCTAAGTGAGTCCTTGATTGTCTTAAAGTTTTAGTGTCATTCGAGGAAGAATGTTTTTTCCAAGTGGAGGAGAATGTAACCCCCTAACATGAACTAGAGCTTAGTGATTGTTTCTTGAGTTAATTTTAAGTTAAAATGAGTAACATTAGTGTTCTTAAGCATTGTGTGAAGTTTGGTTAACTTTGGAGGTCAAACGTCCAAGAACGTCCATGACGTTCGAAAGATATGTCTTAGAAAGTGTTCTTGTGTCTTGAGGTGTTTGAGGGAGTTTTACGTGTTCGTTTTTCTTGAAATTGGTGTGAGATGTTACTAAGACCTGGAAGACTATGTTTAGAGGTTCAACGTCCGGGTAATACCCCACCTAGGACCAACTAGGGGTCCTAATTGGGACCGAAGACTTAGCACCCAAGCAGCCAAACCACATCTCAAACGACGACTGGCCACCTAGTGCCCTTAGTCATGACGACGCCCCGTCGTCTAGAAGCGTAGGAAAAGACTTGGCGTGGATGTGAACCCTCCACTTGCCAGTTGCAGACCAAAACTATGCCCATGCAGCACGGGCCATCGTTCAGTCGACGCCCCATTGCTTGGGTCCTTCGATAGGCTCCTGCAAAAGCTCTCACGTGCACTGTTTTTGGCTTGACGTGTTTTGTAAATTCACCACAAGTCTTTTATGACCCTAGGATTATATTTTTAGGGTTTATTAGTTATAGTAAATTATTTCAAACCCTAAACCTTATTTTAGACCTCATTTTCTAAAACCCAAAACTCTCTCCCTTAGAACTCTCTCTCAAGTCTCCTTCGAAGTTAGAAGTCAAGAAGTGCTAGGAGGGCGTTGGTTGTAAGGTTATTTATCAAACTCATTGGGGTTTCTCGAATATAAGGTATGGTATCCATCCTTGAACTCTCTTCCATTTAAGTAGTCACTTCTAATGGATTCAAAAAGGGCTTTCAACCCTAGTTTCTCCTATCTTCAAACCTAAATATGGGTCTTGCATGAAAACGTTTTGAATGACTTAATAACTATCTTTCTAATGTTAGTTGATGATTTTAATGATAAAACTTCAATGAAAACATGTCAATGCTTTTGATCAAAATTTGGCTAAAGAAATGGGTTAAGTGAGCATGACTGGGTAGTCTTTGAACTTTGGTTTCCTTATGTTGATATTGTTGTTTAGCTACTTCCCTAAGGGCTATTTTATGATGAATTGTTGAGTAAAATTGTAAATAGATGTGAAGACTTTGGAAGAATGGTAAGTTGGTTTCATTGTTATCTCTCTTTATGAATTTATCTTTAGTGGTATGGTCCACCTTCTTGGTGGCGGTGTTTACTTGAAAATTTTTATTATACTTAATATGTATTGTGAAAGTGGCTTTGAAGACCTAATAAGTGAAATGAAGTGATATTGAAGATGGTTCTTGCATTGCGTAATATGAAGATTGAATTGCATGTTGTGCTTAGATTATGGCTAAATGAAGTATATGATTTTGTGAAGCATGTAAAGTGTGTGATTAGATGAATGAAGGTCTAAAGCATGTATAGAAGTTAATATAAATGAAATGATGCTTATATGAAAGGTGTGCTCACATGTGCACACACACACTTAAATGAATGTATGAAGCTAAGTTGAGTAAAAATGGGAGTTTTGGGGTGAACAATCTTCGTGAGTTGAGATGAAGTGTTTAGTAGAAACCTCACTGCATCCTAAGAGCTTTCTAAGATAGGTCGGAGGATGAATACCCTTCGTGAGTTCAGATGTGGTGTTCACTAGTTATCCTTAACCTATATTATAAAATGTGTAGAATTCGTGGGGAATTATGCTACGCACCGAGAGGAAATGAAGAAGGGGTGGTTACACTTCGTAAGTTGAGATGTTGTATTCCAATGTACCTATTGAGATTAGTACTCCTCGTTAGTAGAGAATGAGTTACTTAGTAGAAATCTCCTTATAGATAACTATGCACCCACATAGGTGTAGCTATTGGGAAAGCCATGTAAAACATAAGAGAATGACCATACTATAGGCAAGTGAGGATGCCTCATCCGATAGGGTTAATATCGGGATTTCATGTCTAGCTATCATGGTCTAATTCGGTTAAGATAACTCCCACAAAAGTAATGAATGTGATAAGTCTCCTAAAAGAGTGTGGTACTTAGGATAGTAGTGGAATGGGACGCTATTTATCCATTGCACTAGGTAACCATTCTAAAAGGGGAGTCTTGGTGAGTCTTATATGAATTGAATGAACTAAGTCTCCTAAAAGAAAGTACTACTTAGGGTAGGTGGTGGTATGAGACACTATCTATCCATTGCACTAAGTAGACCTTCTGAAAGGGGTGTCTTGGTGCCAATCCTTCTAAAAGAATGTACTACTTAGGGTAGGTAGTGGAATTGGACGCCATCTACTCATTGCACTAAGTAGGCATTCCGAAAGGGAAGTCTTGGTGTGTTGTTAAGTGTTCTTCTAATGTCCTGTGATTGAGTTGTGACTTGTTCTCCCGAGTGGAGTTAGTCTATGGTGGGTAGTCATAAGGATCTCCTTGGTATGCATTGAATGAGGTGTTTAGACGTTTCTTTCATGTCTTACCTTTGATAGTCTTAGTATAACCTCGTTTAGGGAAACATCTATGGAAATGAGTTCACTTCCTCATTGGCAATACCTTGGAAGTTCACTATTTAGGAGTGAAATTGGTTCACCGTAAAGTTATAGTAGTTCACTGTAAGATTTGGTTACTTTACTTTAAAATGCTTCTTTTTACTAAAATTATGTAAATCCTTCTCTAAGTGTTAAATGATATTTCTTATGTTGTTTTGCTACTAAATTCATGAATGTTTTACTTATTTGGAATGAAAGCTTATTGTACTAAAATGTCCCTTTTTACATGATTTTGCATATGCCATACTTAGTACATTGTTTTGTACTAAACCCATACTTTTCTATACTCTATAAGTATAGGTTTTTGAAGCAAGGTTGAAGTCTAGAAGGAAAAGCTTGGGAAATTTTCTCTCAAGACAAAGTATGTCTTCATATATCTGAGGGCATAGTTCTTATCTTCTTAGTTTCTTTATGTTAAGACTTATTATGTATTTCTTTTAATGTAAAGGGCCGTGTCCCTACGATATTATGTCATGCCTTATGTTTGACTTGTGACGATGAGATTCTACAAGTATTTATGAAAGACTTCCGTTTTATATTAAATGTCGTGAAAAGTTTTAAATTCCGCACTACTTTTCATGTCTTATGTAATGAACGATAGTTAAAGGGCTTGTACAAGACCCCAAAGGGTCAAGTACGCCCCGTCATGATCCAAGGGTTCTCCCTAGCTTCCAGGGGGTACTTTCGGGTCGTGACAGACTTGGTATCGGAGCATAAGGTTATGGAAAAAAGTTTAGTGTCTAAAAGTCTCACAATCCACATCTAGTAGAGTCTTGGTCATTGGTGTTAGTCGCGACAAATCCATGGACAAGAGGCTATAGGATGATAGAAGTTTAACTTTCTTCTCTATTCTAATATTGTGCCTTAGGGTTTAGTTCTATAAGATGTCTTTTCGCAACCTATTCTCTTTGTGTTTATAGGACATGAATACGAGGACATCAACTGCTAGAAGGGAGGAGGGAGGGGTAGCTAATGAGAGTATCCTCTCCCCGTGTTGACCAAGTTCCTATTTTTGGCCTAGAGGGAAAGAATGAGGAGGATCCCCTTCAAGAACCTCAAATGCCTCCGGAACCCCAAGAGCCCCAAGTGCCTCCTATGCCTCAAGATCCTTTTGTTGAAAGAGATATGACTAATGCGGAGTTGAGGGCTGCCCTAATGAATTTAACCCAACTCATGACGTCTTAAGCTCTTGTCGTAAATAATAACTTTGTTTCCCAAGATAATCAAGGAGTTGGACCTCAATCTAATGCTATTACTCCCGCTTCTAGAATTCAGGATTTCATGAGGATGAACCCTCCTACTTTTCATGGCACTAACGTGGATGAAGATCCATAAGGTTTAATAGATAAGGTTTTCAAAGGGGTAGATGCTAAGGGTGTCACCCCAAGGGAGAAAGCATACTTAGGCACTTACCAACATAAGGAGGTGGTTCAAGTGTGGTATGATCAATGGAGGGGTGAGAGACCCTTAGAAATAGGTCCGGTTGATTGGGAGGAATTCAAAGAGGCTTTCCTATATAGGTTCTTTCCCCTAGAGTTGAGGCAGAAGAACATGGTTTAATTCATGAGCCTTCATCAAGGGGGAACGAGTGTGCAAGAGTACTCTCTCAAATTCACCCAACTCTAAGTATGCCCCAACCATGGTAGCCAAACTAGGGCTAGGATGAACAAATTTGTGATGGGAGTGTCTATCTTGTTGGATAAAGAGTGACGTACAACAAAGCTTCTTAATGACATGGATATTTCTTCTAGGCTCATGGTGTATGCACAACAAATTGAGGAGTCCAAAATTAGAGAGATAAGGAAAGAGGGTAAGAGGCCTAGGTGATACGCTCAAATTTACTTCTCAAATGAGAAGTAAAGCGGTCGTATCAAGTAAAGAACCCAACTAATGAGGTTGAGATCGATCCCACAAGAAAATAGTTCAGACTGAACTTTATTATTACTATTATTTAGCCAACTATTTCCCGAGAAATAAAGAGACAAAAAGGGGTTTTTTATTAATTAAAATGATTAACTAAATAAAAATGGACAACTAACAAATTCAACTTTCGGAGTTTTATCAAATTATAAAAGTAACTAGGGCTTTAGTGTTCCCCACAGGTTCCTAACTTGGTAAATCTAACTATAACAATTTTATCCTGATATCTTGCATGTAAAGTGATAAGTTACGTATCTCTAAATCCTTGGTCCGGCATCTAGAGAATTTCACTCCGCACCTTGGTCCGGCTACGTGTGTTGCTATACTAACCCTTATCTTTACCTCATATTAAATATTGTATTCGGTATTTGACTAAGTTATTAACTTGTACCAACCAATACTAGCCTATTAGATAGTCTATGCTAAATCTATGTTGATAATTCTTTTCCTATTATCTACCTCCTTGGTCCGTCAAGTAGCATTAAGGCGATTTCTAACATTGGCCATCCGTTAAAAAGACTTTTACACGAAAGAATTATCAATACATGCAAGACACCAATCTAGAATTGTTATTTAAGTTAGAGTTTTACCTAGTTATTCACCCATCGTTCCCACAACCCTAGCTATTAGGTTTAGTTACCCATGTTCATAATTACACAATTCATATTGTTAATGGAAGAATTCATGCATTTACTTTTATGAAAACGAATAATTTCCCAGAATTTAACTTGATTAATCAACAAAATCACCAACAATCAATTACCAAGAAAGTATCTTAATTTCCAAAATCGAGAATTCAATAATATAATAGAAGAACTAAAAACTAAAAATTATCCAGAAAGTCTAACCCCAAAAACGAGGTTTTTCCAACTATTTATAATAAAAAACGAAACCTAATCAAATAAGAATTCTATTTACTAAAAATCTGTCCAAACGCGTCTGGATCGACGGACCACGTGACGGACCGTCATGGACACGACGGACCGTCATAGCATCCGTCGTCCCATACTTCACAAATTCTTCTATTGCTTTCTTCATTCCCCTCGACGGACAGGCATGACGGACCGTTTCAAGCACGACGGTCCGTCGAGGGTCTTCGTTCCAAAATACTTCAATTCGTGGAATTTCGGTACTGGGACTACTCTCTGATCATTACGACGAACCAGCAAGACGGACCGTCGTAGCTGTGACGGTCCGTTATGGACTTCCGTAATCCCACACTTGGTCAGACTTACCCAAATTTCCTTCAGCAACTTCTCCCTTCACTACGATGCCACCTACGGACCGTCACAGGCGCGACGGACCGTCATAGGTTCCGTAGGTGGTCTCTTCTGCAATTATTTCTCAAAAACTCCCGCGTTCATCCTTGGACAGATTTTCTGCAAACAAAGAGAAACTTATATCAAAATCAACACAAGAAGGCTCTCGACACACACTAAACTTAAGGAAAAAGCATTAGAAAATACCGTGAAATCACGGTACATCACTAGGTCGGATGATTCTAGTCACCAAAAACCTAAGAAGAGGTTATATCACTAAGATTATTCCATGGGAAACAAGGATAGGTATTCAAATCAACATTAATTCCCAAGGTGGTGGCAATACTTTTGAAAGGTCTAGGTGTGCTAGTTGTGGAAAGCAACATTCGAGTAAGTGTCTTGATGGAACGGATGGATTTTTAGTTGTGGTAGTAAAGGCCACAAGATGAGGGACTTCCCTAGCATCAAAGAAAGAGAGAAAGATGTCAAACAAGCTTCCTAAGATCCTAATGCTCCAAAGAAGAACCCTCCCTATGGGATGGAAGCTAGGAAGGATAACTAATGCGGAGTTGAAAGTGCCGGTAAGTCTTAAACCTTTATGATTGTTGTTTTTATGTTATGGGATGAGTTTATAGGGTTTTATACTTCATATGATCATGCCATCTTGATGAATTTCTCAAAGAACGAAATTATTAAAAAATTTAAGCATGTAGGAGAGTGTTACAGTGATGTTCACTGTAAGTTTTATGAATTTTGAAAAAACTTGTATTTTCATGAATTGTGGCTTTAATGTGTGTAAAAGTTTTGTATATGAGCATGTTTAATATTGGAGAAGGTATTTCCTCCATAAGTATAAGAATGAATTTTTGAAATTGTGAAGTTTGACAAAAGTTGCTTATGTTGTAAAGTGTGTGAAAGTGTGAAATTTGTACTCCTTGTTAGTTGGTGATTTGATTTTTAATGTTTGATAATGATTGTAATGTGATATTTGTTTCTAAGTGAGTCCTTCATGGTATTAAAGTTTAAGTGTCATTCGAGAACACATGTTATTCCAAGTGGGGGAGAATATAACTCCGTAAAATGAACTAAGGTGAACTAGAGATTCATGATTATTTCTTGAGTTAATTTTAAGTTAAAATGAGTTACATTAGTGTTATTAGGCAGTGTGTGAAGTTTGGTTAAGTTTGGAGGTCAAACGTCCAAGAAAGTCTATGACGTTCGAAAGATATGTCTTAGAAAATGTTCTTGTGTCTTGAGGTGTTTGAGTGAGTTTTACGTGTTTGTTTTGCTTGAAATTGGTGTGAGATGTTCCTAAGATCTAGACGACTATGTTTAGAGGATTAAAGTCCATGTAATACCCCACCTAGGACCAACGAGGGGTCATAGTATGGGACCGAAGACTTAGCACCCAAGCAGCCACACCACTTCTCAAACCACGCCTAGCCACCTAGTGGCCGTAGTCAAGACGACGCCCCGTCATCTAGAAGCGTAGGAAAAGACTTGGCGTGGGATATCAACCCTCCACTTGCCAGTTGCAGACCAAAACTATGCCCATGCAGCACAGGCCGTCGTTCAGTGGACGCCCCGTTGCTTGGGTCCATCGATAGGCTCCTACAAAAGCTGTTACGTGCACTGTTTTGGCTTGGGGTGTTTTTTAAATTCACCGCGAGTCTTTTATGACCCTAGGATGAAATTTGAAGGGTTTATTAGGTATATTGAAGTATTTCAAACCCTAAGACCTAATTTTAGACCTCATTTCCTAAAACCCAAAACCCCTCTCCCTTAGAACTCTCTCTCAAGTCTCCTTGGAAGTTAGAAGTCAAGAAGAGCTAGGAGGGCTGTTGGTGCTCAAGTTCATCATCAAAATCATTGGGGTTTATCTTATCTAAGGTATGGTATCCATCGTTGAACTCTCTTCCATTCAAGGAGTCACTTCTAATGGATTTTCAAAAAGAGTTTTCAACCCTAGTTTCTTCTATCTTCAAACCTAAATCTATCTTCAAACCTAAATATGGGTCTTACATAAAAACGTTTTGAATGAATTAATAATGATGTTTGTAATGTTAGTTGATGATTTTACTGCTAAAAATTCAATTAAAACATATTAAATCTTTTTATCAAAATTTGGCTTAAGAAATGGGTTAAATGAGCATGACTTGGTAGTCTTTGAACTTTGGTTTCCTTATTTTGATATTGTTGTTTAGCTACTGCCTGAAGGGCTATTTTATGATGAATTTTTGAGTAAAATTGTAAATATGTGTGAAGGCTTTGGAAGAATGGTAAGTTGGTTTCATTGTTAACTCTCTTTATGAATTTCTCTTGAGTGGTATGGTCCACCTTCATGGTGGCGTTGTTTACTTGATGAATTTGATTATACTTAGTATGTATTGTTAGTGTGTATTTGAAGGCCTTATATGTGAAATGAACTGATATTGAAGAAGGTTCCTGTATTGTGTATTATGAAGCTTGAATTGCATGTTGTGCTTAGGTTATGCATAAATTTAAACAAATGCATGCTCAAACTTTCTCCCTAGTGAAGTCAAAATGGTAATTCACACCAAGAACATCACCATATTAGGAATTCATTTCACGACATTTCAATATATAGCATAACACTAGCCTTCATGAGCAAGCAACAAATTGAGAAAGTAACACAATTTATAGGCACACACAAGGGAACTCTGTTAAACATGTCCTTACTTTTCAAGAGTGAGCCTACAATCATGCTTTTCAAACCATAAAAGTCACAAAAATTTTCAAGAGACTCAACACTTTTTACTTTAAAGAGGCTCATTTTTTCATTTTAAAGGTAAACCTTACACATCACAAGTGACTACAATCATATTTCTATCTTATCTCATGAAGTCAAATGCACAACTAGCATATTAAGATGCACAATCAACATAAGAAATCATCAATTTGATCAAAATTCTTTTTCTAGTACTTTGGAATCTTCAAAATATCCTTAAGGTAGTGTCAATCAATACATAACAAACATATAGAGGTTATACAAGTCATACAATATACAAAGCTCCAATCATTAACAAGCTTTACTAATATTCATTAGATTCAAGATCAAGTATGGATAGAAAGACAAGGTATACATATCTACAACCCTACTACTCACTCAACATCCCCCACTTAGGGTAAACCCAACCTCAAGAGGATTTTTGTTTATCAACCTTCATTATCATCACTTAAAAGTGATTACCAACCTAAAGAAGTTTAAAGAAACTCAACATAGGGACATCAAGGGCATTCTAGACCTCACCATCTAGGCACTTTATGCCCCACTTAGGGTATGAATTATCACATAATCTCCTTAAAAAACAAGGTCAAGGCAATTCAAAACAAACCTTTCATACTCCTCACACTAGAAGGTTAAACATCATTGAGGGTTTTCACTCCTAATATGACATCAAGGAGTCTACTGAATCAATCATAACGATCCCTCTAGGACTAACAACCAAAGGAAATCCATAACATACAAGTTAGGTCATACTACAAAACCACATAAGGTCTTCAACATTAGAGGAAGCAATAAAGGAGACTTAGCCATAAGGCCTCTTTCCTTTCTTTCAAAACTAGAGTAAGGTAACTTCTAGGTCATTCCACCCCACAACATCACCCTAAAAGGTAATCACACTATCTTCACTTCTAGGATTAAGCCTATACAAAAGACTCCAATCCATACAAAGCAACCATGAATTATTTACTCACATAATAAGGCAACATTGAACTATTAAACATACATATATAGGTAACATGCATCTTTATCATTTTACATCTTCTTAAAGCATTTCAAGTCTAGCCCATATCATAGAACTTATAATCATACAAAACCATATATTAACAGACCATTCCAAGAAGGAAGCTCAATATAACCATACTAATTCTTAATTAATCTAAAACCATATCATAACATAAATCATTACATAACATGTTATTTCACATATTCCTCATATATATATAGCCGTAAATGGTATCACATCAACATATAATCAAAGATTCACCTTCACACATACTCATCAAGCCAAAAATAAAAATAAGCATCAAAACTCACCTTTTCTCCCTCAAGCATATATATATCATCTTATCCAAGCAATCACATCTAAAACACCACTTGACAAGAAAACATAAGAGATATAGATCTTATAGAGTTCAACTCTATGTAATGACATGATAATGATGAAGAAGGGAAACTCTATCGTCCTATAGCCTCCCGTATCAATAGTGTCGCGACTCACCACCAATGAAAATAAGACACTACTAGACGTGGAAATATGAGACTTTTAGAACCTAAAACCACTTTTACAACCTCATGCTCTGATACCACGTTTGTCAAAATCGGGGAGCACCCCCTAGAAGTAACATGGCGTACATGACCTCTCGGAGGTCTTATACAAGCCCATAGTCATCATTCATCGCTTTGTCATAAGTAAATTTAGTGGAAAATTTAAATTTTTTCATAGCACATCATATTCTAGAAATCACTTCCATTATATAAAAATATAAGTCATAATACATAGTTAGACTCTAAGTCTATTTTGCCATCTTCGACTCAACATCATAGAATTTATTAGGGACATGGCCCTTTAACGTCATAACATAATATTTATGCTATTACAACACAATGAATATAAACATGTCATAGGAAATCCTTGGAACATAAGGAATCCTTTCTTGAGCTTGGGAAACATCTATCAATATCTTCACCTTAGTGATATCCTTTAAGCATCCATAACCTACACTTTGTGTAAAAAGGTAGAGAAGAATGGTGTTAGTACAAGAATGCACTAAGTATGGCAACCATGCAAAAACATGCATTTAAAAGGGCTATTTTACTTTGAAACCATGCATCATACCTTTTGTGAAAACTTCATAAAATTTTGATATAGGCATATTCAATGGTCACACATCATATAAAACCACACATTGCATTTAAGGCATATAAGTCACCACTTTACAGTAAGCACATTTACAATTACAGTGAACTTATTTCATTTAATAGTGAACTCTTTCCTTTTACTTTAACTCCTTATCTTCCCAAGTAACCATCTAGTAATGCTTGGTGCAATGTATAAACAATGACCATAACACTATCCACACTCAACCATCACTCTAAGGCCACTAGGGAATCATGCATACAACCTTCATTAACCCAACACATGCATTGGTAGAAAATTTTCATATGATAAGATACCTAACTCACATTTGACCTAACATACTTTAGGGATCCTATAGATGGACTCAATACAAGACCATATACAAGTCAAGACTTCCAACATAATTATAGCAAGGCAATAGTCAGATTAACATACTTGGACTTCACCTCATAAGAACCACATAACACCCTACTCATAATCCCTTCCTAAGTCTACTTGTGCAATGTACATGTAAAGTCACATAACCTCACACATACTAAGTAAACCTACAAAGAGACTACAAGCCTTAGCATGTATTTCATACATCAACAAGACAAGCATAGACAACGTACTTCATGTCAAGAAAGACTTTATCATATAGGCAATATGACCTATACTATGCATATAAGGTAAGACAATATCACATAGACTCATTAAGACTCCTACCATGCATATAATCACAAAAAATAGACAATACTACAATATCATGCATGAGTAACATACACATAATCATATACATTAGAACACCTTCCTAGAACTCCCTTCAAGAGCTACTTGTACAATAGCATAGGTGAAGTCCCATACCCCCACCTACATAGAGAACTTTCTTTAGGTTATCCTAGTTAGGGTCCTAGTCAGTTACTTCCATTGTCCGTTTTACTTTAGGGAAACTATAGACTTAACTAACACTAAGACCATGGGTGCTAAAATGGAATTTGGTGTTGTACAAAGTGGTACCCTACTTAGACAAAGTAGAACATTAACCTTAAACTAGCATGTTAGGTGATATCACTTGCTAGATCCTATGTGGCAAGCATAGTTTATGGAACTAAGAGATATACATAACCATCTACATGCTCATTAGAATTGCAGCCTTATGTTATTAGAAACCATGGGTGAATCTTCCTCAAGGAAAGTAAACACCTCATGTGGAATCATAGGTGAATCTTTCTCCAAGGAAAGTCAACACCTTACGAGAAACCAATGGTGAATCTTCCTCTAAGGGAAGCCAACAACTCTCATTGTTAAGTTCACTCGGTGCTAAGATAACTTTCCTTTATTGAGAAGACATTATTACTTTATTTCATAAAACATAGGCTTAGGATACTGATTCCTCAAATTCTTATAGAATATTGAAGCACCATCTAGTTTAGGGTACTCTTGGGAACACCTTCCAAGCGTCCCTCTTTTTAGTAGATCATCATACATGTGTGTGTACATATATGTGAGCAAACATTTAACATAAACACATTAAGACCGTACATGTTCATACTTCATTTCATTCATGCATAAGTGTACAAGTGTAACTATATGAGAAACCCTTTCATATAAACACATTTATACACAAAGTAAAATCATACTTTATCATACCATATACTTCACATTATAGCATATAAGACATGTTCATAACATACTCATGCATTCATATTCATGTACATAGGAAACCAAACCTTGGAACTATCCTATCAAGGCACACATGTGCAATGCATAGAAAAGGTCCCATACAATTGCCCATACTAGTACACCTATAAAGTCATCCCAGTTAAGGGATACGTATCATACTTCATAAACATATACTTAACATGCATAGTAGTTGACATTAGTGCATATGACAACTATCCTTTCATTAAACCCCATGAACCTATACCACTTGTAAGCATGCATGAAGTGTGAGTGTGTGTACATTGGTAAACATGATCATATCGGGACAACAATCCTAGCATTGAGGCAGCCACCTTACAAAGGTCACAATATGCATTAAAGTATAGACCACATACCACATAATCAAATAGGAGATGAGACAACTTCAATATTGAATCTAAGACTCCTATGATTTGTCAAAATCACACATTCATGTAGGGGACATAGGTAGGGATCATACTTCACAAGAGTATTCAAACATCAACATGTAGGCCACACCTAGTCCTAACATAGTCGTTTGAATGTAGAGGAAGTATCATCAATGTAACCTAGATCATAAACTAGCATTGGACACTAGACATAATACTTCATATTGGATGATCATCATAAACAAACTTTCAAGATACAACTTCCTTCATGGACATGATCACAACTCATAATAGCATAACAATAAGGTAAACACCGCCACCGTAGGTGGACCATACCATATAAAGCTATATAAGGCTACATCAACTAGATATTCTATAAGAAGAGTAGAGAGAATAGGGCCATCTTACGATTCCTCCAATCTTTGATCATCATAGATCAATTCCAATAATTCAGCATAAATATATATATAAAATAGTAACTAAAGGAACCATTGCGTAAATGAAATCATACTTCAATTTAACATAGAATCGAGAACACATTGAAGCTACATTAGCAATCTAGAGAATATAGGAGAATTATAGACTAAACTCATTAAAACCATCAACCCTTGATCCTCATGGATATATCATAAAACATTCACCATAAGTATACAATTTAGACATTAGATATAAGCAATTCAACATGCTAGAATCATAATTCAATCAATACAAAGTCAAGATCACAATGCCCATAACATAGGCTAATTTGAGAATTTAAAAGGAGCATGGGTTCATCATGAAATTAGATTGAAATTCTTCTTTTAAGTAGTATATAGTATCAATTTATCGTAAACATGGATTTGAAATTAATTTGAGAAAGAACCCATGGCTAGATTTGGAAATTAAGAATTTGTCTTTGAATCATATTTGAACATCCTTGATTGACTCCTTAGATGAATGGATAACTAAGGATTAAGGATCACCATACCTTATTTATTCAATACCCATGGGAAATTAGAGAAGAAACCATGAAAATCCACCCCATAGCTTGAACTTGAGTTTTCCCTCCAATGGAGCTTTGAGAGTATTTGGAGAAGAAGAGAGATTTGAGGTTTTTCATTTTCTTATTGGGTGTTGGGATTTTGGCTTTGAAAAGGGGTTAAATAAGTCATAAAAATAGTTTATAACCGTCCCTTTAAGTTACCAAAAAAACCCCATGCTTATTAGGACTTTTAGACATGTCAACATTTACCTTAAAACGACGCAACTGGTTCTGGGAGTGGGCTGCTCATCGCGGGGCAGCCTCTCAATTCTGAACCAAATAAAATTTGAGGCAGTGAGGTGTGTGCAAGGTGTGTGTTGCGAGGGCAAGGTCCAATTCTTGGACCTGCTCGCTGCCTTGGGAAGCCTCTTGACAATGTTTTGGTCCTCCTTGGGGGCGCTTCGGGTGATCCCCGGGGAGTTGTACCCAAAGTTTTTGACCCTTAACATCTCTATTAAGGTACTAGGGTAAAATAAACTGATTTTCAACTCAAAACAACACTTGAAAAAAACGCCAACATACAAGGACACACTAGTATATCTATAAGACTAACTTTCGAACCTCTTGGACATTCTTGAACGTTTGACCTCCAAACTTCATGAAACTTAAGACACTTCCTATAATCATCATTATAACTCATATAAGGTCATAATTAACCCATGACACACACATAAGCACATAAAAACACTTATGGCCCTTTTATGACTAGTCGTCGAACGTCTTGGTTGTCCCTCGACGTTTGACTTCCTAATCACCTCAAATCAAGTATACATACTATAAAATAGTTAATGAACATATTTTAAACCTTTTTAGACACATCTAAGGCTCTAAGAACCTTAATTTATTTTTGGGGTCTTATAGACTCTACCTATACATTGTACTAGTTATCTTTGAGGGGAGTCTTAGGAGGATGTTCTTATGTATGCATATGCTTATAAATATAAATGATATGTATATGATGATCCTAAATGTGTATGACACCATAAGATATTGAATTCACTTCTGAATATATGTTTGGTCTCTATAGCTAAAGTGTTATGTCATATACTCTTAATGATATGATATGTGAAGTTGGACATTGGTTGTGGTTCTTTTTAGGTTTACTTGATTGAGTAAGGTTATGGGGCTTTTATTAGTCATTGAACTAGTCGACTTAATGGGGGGAGGGGTTTCATAAGTAATTGTCTTACTTTGATTATGTTGTAATGAACTCTTATCTATGCTTGTTGAGGTTATAACTTGATGATAGAGTTGTCTTGGTTATGTGTTTAATTATATTGGTATGCATGATTAACTTGGATAGACTTTGTAGGGATGGACTTGTGATGGACATGGTCTTGACTTGATGAATTTGCATTAATGACTTGTATTGGTTCTTGAATGTGCAAAAGGCTTTCAAAATGTAAAATAACATGATCTAATGAAATGTCCTATTTAGCATGATTTCACTGTTTTATGTGCATATACTCATACTTAGTAAAAGTGTGTACTAACCAATCTTTTATGTTTACTACAAATGTAGTATTCGTCCGTTGAGATTATAAAAGGCCTTTGAAGACTACTTGGATATTCCCCAAGAGTTTGGTAGGTCCTCACTTTTCGAGGACAATGCCATTATCAAGCTATTGATGTTGTTCTAGGTATATGACTTCTAGGTCTTTCCTTTTCTTTACAAGACGATTGTTGTATAGCCTACATGAGGCTCTTTGTTGTATTAAAGTGCGGGTTAAGCCCAGTTGTTGAATTCATTTTAGATGGTCAATATGAGACATATCATAGAAATTCGTATGAAATTATAATCCTATACTATGCATGTGAAATAAAAGTAGAAGACTGTAATATTCTTATACGAAGGGTCTATGTATACTCAATAAATATATATTGTGTGTAAGCGATAAGTCGAAGTAAACTTCAATGTAGAATTAAACAAAGAGTTTTAAATTATTTCGCATTTTAACCAATGAATGTAATGATGAATGCTAAGAGTCTAGTCTTAGTCCTCTTCGAGGCCGCCGCCTCCGGTTACGTCTAAGGGGTGATCCCCAGATGTGACAAATGTGGTATCAGAGTATGAAGTCGAATACCTTAAGGATTGATGTCTCGTTAAACCACGTGTATGCAGATTATTATTCATTATTGTGAAGCGCGCCGCACTTATGAATGAGAGACTATGTGATGCTTAGGAAACTCTCATCTTCTTGTAATACTATGTCGTGCCTCTAGAGTCTACTTTATGTGTTCTTTCACCTAAACCTTTTATGGTGTTTATAGGTATGAATACTCGAAGAGTAGCCGCAATAAGGGCCGAGTAAGGCATCACTAATGTGGAAGCACAAGACAACCAAGTGCCTCAAGTTGAAGAACTTATTATGGATGATCAAGTTCCGGTTGCTCCTCCTCCTATGGAGGATAGGGATATAAGGGTAGCATTTATGCAAATGGCCCAAGCCGTTACAACCCAAGCACAAGCCGTCACTACTCAAGCACAAGCCAGGATTGCCCAAGCTTATCGGGAGGTGGTATCTCGGGGAAACAAACAAGTTAGCTCCATGGCCTCCCATTTGAGAGATTTCACTAGGATGAATCCCCCTACTTTCTTGTTGCTAAGCCTTCTAAAAGAGTGTACTACTTTGGGTAGGTAGTTGAATGGGAAGACATCTACTCATTGGACTAAGTAGGCATTACGAAAGGAAAGTCTTGGTATGTTGTTGAGTGTTCTTCTAATGTCATGTCATTGAGTAGGGCTTCTCCCGAGGCGAGTAAGCATAAAAGAGGTAGTCTTGGGGATCACGTAGGTGTGTATTAAAGGAGGCGTATGGTCATTTCCTTCATGTCCTACCTTGGTGAGTCTTAGGATAACCTTAGTGAGGGAAACTCCTACAGAAATGAATTCACTTCCTCTTTGGTTGACCTTGGAAGTTCACTCTTTTGGAATAAGGATAGTTCACTGTAAACTCAAGAGAGTTTACTGTAAATTTTGAAAACTTACTGTAAAATGTCTCTTTTTGTTAAAATTATTGAAATTCTTCTCTAGTGTCAAATGATGTTTCTCATGTTGTTTTACTTCCATATTCATTATGGTTTGACATATTTGGCATGAAAGCTTATTTTACTAAAATGTCCCTTTTGCATGTTTTTGCATATGCCATAGCTAGGACATTATTTGTACTAACCCCATAATTTTCTGTACTCTATAAGTATAGGTTTGGAAGCGGGGTGTAAGTTAGAAGGAAATCTTGGGATATATTCTCTCAAGACAAAGTATGTACTCATATATTCGAGGGCATATTTCTTAATTCTTTAGTTTTGCATATATTCTTATTATGTATTTCTTTAAAATGTAAAGGGACGTGTCCCTAAGATATTATTCCGTGACTTTATTTATGGCTTGTGATTATGAGATTTTCTAACTAGTTATGAAAGGATTTCTTTTATATTAATTATCATGAAAAGTTTTAATTCCGCTCTACTTTTCATGTATTATGTAATGAACGATAGTTAAAGGGCTTGTACAAGACCCCAAAGGGTAAAGTACGCCTTGTCCTGATCCAAGGGTTCTCCCTAACTTCTAAGGGGTATTTGAGGGTCATGATAGACTCTACCTATAAGTTGCACTAGTTAGCCTTCAGGGGAGTCTTGGGAGGATGTTCTTATGTATGTATATGCTTATAAATGTAAATGATATGTATATGATGATCTTACATGTAGATGGAACCATATGACGTTGAATTCACTTATGAATATATATTTGGTCTCTATCGCTAAAATATTATGTTATGTACTCTTAATGATATGATATGTGAAGTTGGACATTGGTTGTGGTTCTTGTTAGGCTTACTTGATTGAGTAAGGTTATGGGGCTTTGCTTAGTCATTGCACTAGTGGACTTAAGGGGGGTGGGGGTCATTAGTAATTGTCTTGCTTTGGTTATGATGTAATGAACTTTTATCTATGTTTTTTGAGGTAGTAACTTGATGATAGAGTTGTCTTGGTTATGTGTTCAAGTATGTTGATATGCATTATTGACTTGGCTAGACTTAGTATGGATGGTCTTGTGATGAACATGATCTTGACTTGATGAATATGCATTACTGACTTGTATTGGTTCTTGAATGTGCATAAGGCTTTCCAAATGTAAAATATCATGTCCTTTTTAGCATGATTTCACTTGTTTTATGTGCATATACTCATACTTAGTACAAGTGCGTACTAACCCATCTTATATGTTTTCTAAAAATGTAAGATCCAACCGTTCAGCTTATAGAAGACCTTTGAAGACTACTTGGATATTCCCCAAGAGTTCTGTAGGTCCTCACATTCCGAGGATAAATCCATTATCAAGCTATTGATGTTGTTCTAGTTATAAGACTTCTAGTTCTTTCCATTTCATTTCAAGACAATTGTTGTATAGCCTATATGAGGATCTTTGCTGAATTGAAGTATGGGTTAAGCCCAATTGTTGAATTCATTTTAGATTGTTTAATATGAGTCATATTATAGTCATTCTTATTAAATTATGTTCCTATACTATGTATGTGAAATAAAAGTAGAAGACTATGTAATCTTCTTATACGAAGGGTCTATGTATACTCGATAAATATATATTGTTTGTAAGTGATAGGTCTAAGTAAACCTCATTGTAGAAGTAAACGAAAAGTTTTTAATTATTCCGCATTTTAACCTATGAATGTAATGATGAATGCTAATAGGCTAGTTTTAGTCCTCTTCGAGGACGACGACGCTGGTTACGTCTAGGGGGTGCTCCCCGGATGTGACAGATATGTTATGTGAAGTATGTGTGTATCTTGTTTGGTAGACTTGTGTCCCTTACTTTATACATGTACATTGTAAATATGAGATTCTTGACTTAGTTGCTAAAGCTCCTTAGTCTTGCATATGTGATAGACATGTGGCCTTGAACATAGACAGAAGGTAAAATTATGTGGAGCCCTCAACCTAGTTGAGAGTTTATGATATCCTTGAAGTAGAAAGTCGTAATGGTATCCTTCTTGTGTGAATGGTAGACTTAAGGTTGTTTGGATGGAATGGCATGAAATCATCCTTAGGAAAATCATTGAGTTATCCTCTTAACCATTGAAAGGCAACCGTAGGGGACCTTTTGGTAAGGTGAATGTTATTGGGTTACGAACTAGATATGGAACCTCTTCATGTGATCCTTTATGTGAATTACTCTATGAGAACAAAGTCTAGAATCGATTGAGTATGGTTTGGGAAGTAGATCTAGTTAATAATGAGGGTAGAGTGCAAAGAATAGAGAAAAACAAGTCTAACAATCAATACAATCTTCAATTCCCATCAATTCATAAGCAAGATCCATGATTTGGGAATTTGGTGAAAGGGACATGATCTACATGAAACTATACCAATTAACATCAATTAACAAACAATCTATACTTAATTAGTCACAGTCAATCACAATTAATCATAATTAATCATCAATCTCAAGTTTAGAAGAAAACCCATTAGAATTCGAAAACCCTTAGAAATTGGGTGATTTAGAAATCAACTTTGAAAGGACCTCTTGGGGAAAGGAATCCAAGAGTGAAAAAACCATACCTTAATGAAGATTAATCCACAAAATTTAAGTGAAATCCTAGAGATATTGGTTTTCTTCTTCAAGCTTTGTTCTGCCTTCAATGGAGGATTTTGGGAGAGTGAAAATACAGAGAGATCTGAGCTTTTGGGTTTTGCTTTAAGAATTTGATTTAGGTGAGTCAAAGTAGACTTAAAACTGACCCTTAGGCCATATATAATCACCCCCTAAAATATCCAAAATACCCATCACTTAATTGGGTCTTTTTGTGAAGTCAAAGTACATAAAATATGATTTCAACGAATCTCAAAAGTGGGTCCGCATCGCGAGACTAAAATCTGAATTTATTTTAGAAATATGATTTGAGGCAGTGGACCTCGTGGCGTGCATGCATCGCGAGGAAACTTTTTCCAAAGCAGCCCCTTTAATCTTCTCTCGGGCAGGCTACTTTGGCAGCTTGCCTGCCCATGTTTGGGTGCTCCTAAATGACTTTTTGGGTGACCCTTGGTGAGTTGTTATCGGATGTTTAGACCTTATATACTACATTTTACCTATTTAAAGTCCTTATACAAGTTTTAGATTTCATTTGACCCTCCCAAACCTTCACCAAACATAGGGACGTCAACTAGTTTAATTTAGCTAGTTTGCGGACGTCAAGGTCTTTCTTTGACAACTTGGCTCTAAAACTTCCTAAATGATTTTTATTCATTATTATTGACCTTAAAACAGTTTTACAACACTTATAAACTCTTGTGAGGCCCTATATTAGAATTTAGGCTTTCGGGGTATTACATTATCCCCCTTAGGAACATTCGTCCCCGAATGACGCTAAAACCTCTTGAAGGGAAAGGACATACTCAATACTAGGAGCCCAACCAACAAAAACAAAAATCATCATGAGTCACAGCTCATAGGAGTGCTTTGTAACGACCAGGATTCTGGAATCCAGACCGCCACCGGCGTCGTTGACCTCTCAGAGGTCGCAAATAAGACTCTTCTTGCATTCATCATATTAATATGGTTAATTTTAGAGGAAAATTTAAAACTTTTTATAAGTATGAAGTATGCATAGACTTCATATAGTTAATACATATTTACATGATATACTAAGCTCAACGTAAATGAAAGAACCATTAATCATAAGAATCAATTCGAAACAGAATATGAATATATCATAAATACGTTTGCAAAAAATGGCCTTATTACAAATCTTCGAAATGAAAGTATGAAAGAAATGCTAGAGACAACATCCACTATCCATGTCTAAAACTAAGGCTAGACTAAAACTGTAGGATCCTCGAAATCAAGAGGACCTACCAAATGGTTTGGAGAACGCTGATGTTCAAACCGCTGCAAGAGTCTTCAATCTGTCCTCTGAGATGCACGTATAAAAATAGTAAATAGTAGGGGGTTATTACACCACGTGTAGTAAATGTGGGTGTATGCACACATACACATAAAGCTATGCATGATCAATGAAAGCTCTTCCTAAGCCACATGCCATTTCTGGAAAGTCTAGTCATTAGACTTTCCAAATTCGTTAGTTGTGAATTGTGGTATGAATATGATGTATTTTAATACATTCAAAACACACAACTCATTTTCTATATGATTACAAGCCATTAGTATCATCAACATAACTTTAGAACTACTCGGGCGTGGATTTGAAAATCTGCTAACCCCCAACCCGAGAGCTCATTGATCTTTACTTAGTTTTATTTTCAGTCTTTTTCTTCTTGTTGTGTATTTCAATAATTCCTTTGGTCCTATGTTCTACTTACAAGTGCAATAATTAATTGTAGTCCCATACCCAGAATGAATCAAGTAAGTAATTCAAGATATTAAGGAATAATTTCACCATCTTTCAATGAGTCATTCATTATATATTCATAAACATCTCATAAGCCAGTCTTTATTGGCTATGACACATATTTCATTACTTTCATGTTAGGGGAGTTATGAGGTATTTAGTTAACATTATGTTTCTACTTCCCTTTATTGGCATCATATAAGAAGTCATTATAAGCCAATCTTATTTGGCTTTTGCCCATTATTTGCTGAAACTTCATGAGTGTGATATTGGCAATTGACATTCTTAAGCTCTTCTTCATTGCTCACTTTGAACATACGTTCCATCATCATCATTCATTCACATAGGGAATAAGATAATGCGAGCTAACATGAAATCCAGTGTCTTCCCCACACTGAAAAGAGGTGATTCACCGATTAAAATGAATTTAGATCATGTGAGCTACTCATGAAATCCAGTGTCTGCCCCACACCGAAAAGGGCTGATCCCCGGCTAAGGAAAATCCATCTCAAGTGCTCACTCCACACCGAAAAGGAGTGGCTCACGGATATAGTGAACCAAGAACATATCGTGAGCATTAACTGACATAGATCATGTGAGCTAAACATGAAATCTAGTGTCTGCCCCACACCGGAAGGGGGTGGAATCACCTACCAAAGTGAAATCGAAGATACCTAGCTCGCTTAGGTGGAAACCACTAGCTAGTTCCTATGTTGGCTAGACATAGTTCGAAGACTAGGGACTTAATGAGACTACTTATCCACCTCGGTGGTAGACTCGTCTCAGGACACTTACACGTGCAATCACATGCTCATAACCAGTCTATTGGTGTTGTGCTCACTTTCATTATCTTCTTTATCTTGTAGAATTGTCTCAAGCATTATGGAAGCTTACTTCTAGATTAAGACTTATTTACTCTTTTGATGACTTGTCATCCTTACTTTACATTGATGAAATGTGAATTGTCCTTACATATCATTCTTACTTTACATTGATGAAATGCGAATTGTCCTTACATATTATCCTTACTTTACATTGATGAAATGTGAATTGTCCTTACATATCATCCTTACTTTACATTGATGAAATGTGAATTGTCCTGACATATCATACTTAGGTGTTAATGAGATTAGTCTCACACATTCTAACACCTTCATTCGTGAGTATTCTTTTAACATAGTATCTTAGGTGTAAGTAAGACTTGTCTCACTTTCTTTAACACCTCATTCTGGTCACTTACTTAGTTTAGAACCCTTTAATTATGTTATAACTCACGTTACTTCTTTACTTTAGTGTAGTATCTTCATATCATCGTTTATGGATGATGAACACTTCATTCAATGAGTTTCATGTGTTCATAATCATTCTTTTAGAGCATGTTGGGAGTTGTCCCAATGAATGACATGCCCTTGGTTATGGTTATATGCCCTTGGTTATGGTTATATGCCCTTGGTTATGGATTCATTGAACTACTTTAGATGTGCTTATTCATTTGGCATTCCAACATTTTAGTCATATAAGATAGTATAGGGTATGTTGTGAATAGTCCCATTGATTGACATACCCTTAGTTATGGATTCATTTTGTTATGTTGGTCATGCTTAATTTGACATTACATTATATTGGGCACATAAGATTGGTGTAAATTTAGTATTGGCCTAGAACATTTGGAAATGACTTCATAGTCAATTTATTGGCACAAGCCAAACATTTATTCAAATATAGTTTCATGAGATTCTCATTAGCCAATTTTTCCATCATTATTTAAAAGCAATAATGTAATCCAATTCCATTCAACTTTTGGGAAAGACATTGTTAGCCATTTTATTGTCATAAACCAAACATTCATTCAACTTATGATTTCATGGAGATCTTTTTAGCCAACTTTATAACATAACTTTAGGCATAACATTTTTAAACATCTTGGACAGCATAATATGATCATTTAACGAACACAACATCACAACAAGTCACATTAACAGTAGGTATGCACAACAGACCGTAATTATCTTTATACATAATATTTTTGGACACATCTTACCATAGTATCATTCTCTTAACAAATCTTAGTTCATGACTTTAGGGTAACGTTTTTAAGACATATTGGACAGTATCATATTAACATTTGATGAATTTACCATCTTGATAACGTTACAATAACAGCAAGACAACATTCGCACAAACACATCAACACTTAAAAAATTACGGATGTAACTAACACATCGTCGATTCATGATTCATGTTTTAAGCACTTAACATTATACGATCAGAACTTCATAGGTTAATCGACATTCATAATTCAAGAACATTACACATAAGATCATCCAGCACCACATACCAATAACATGATCTCTAAACTATTCAACATTGAATCGAAAAGGATACTAGGGACAAGAGAGTTCGACGAGAACACGGGAACAACCCTAGTTTTCAAGATCTTTGAATTGTTGGAAAGAAATTTCTCTTGCAGAAAGAAGTCCAGGAGAGAAACCCATACCTTATGTAGATTCGAATCTACGATGATCACCCTAACAAAATCCTTGAAAACCCTTGAAATCGCCCAAGAAAAGCCTCTAGCGTTCTTACGTTCTTGCGGTTTGTTGTTTACTGCCTTAGTCGTGAGTATCTTGTGAATGGAGAGGGTTTCTAGGTGTTTGGAACTGATGTTGAATCTTCATCTTTAGATTAATTAACTTATTTAATGAATAAATAAATTAATTACTAAAATATCCCTCCTAAGTTGTCTAGACATTGGAGGACCATTGACTTAGCCAATTGCAATTTTGTCTAAGTGTCTCGGCTGACCATGGCTTAAGTTAATTAATTTGATGGATTAATTAATTAAATATGGGACTTAAAGAAATTACCAAAAACCCCTAAGTCACTAGGACCACAACTAACAACTTTGGACCATCCTAGGTTAGGTACTAGGTTGTCCCTAATTTAGTTAGGTTAGTTAGGTGTCACCCGACTAGCTCTTAGGTTGTCGGGTCCCTTGGCTGGTCATTTATTGATCCTAGGTTAGTTAGCTAGTTTTTTAAGTTAGTTAGGGTGTGGAGTTGGTTAGGAATCCCGGCCCCACCTTACTGGACCCGTCCGCGCACATGCCCCTAACCGCCGAACCGAATTCGGTTAGCAAGTCGCGTGGTCCCCCTCTCGGCCGGTTAGCCCATGTGCTTGCACATGTGTTTGTTGCACTTTCCTAACTAATTTATGTTGATGGATCATTTGGGAATGTTTACTTATTGTCCCAAGGACCCTCACCATGTCCTTGGGCACTGCTTAATTTACGTGATCATTTTAATTGATCATGTGCCATGGTTTCTAGGCTTGACACTTGGATGCCTCATACCTTTTGTGAGTTGCACGAAATATATTTTATTAGCTTAAGGTCTTCATTGCAGGTACATATCTTAAACGTCAATGTTGGATTGGCGTATGGCAACCCAAAAAGTATATTTCATATTCGTATATAGAAAATTGGCTAATATTTCTTAGGCAATTTTTCTATAATATGCCCAATATTTCTCAATATTGGGCATTGGGGTGCCTATGTACCCCTAATAGGATTTCTTAAGGACATACTGGGATCTTCATTAGACATGTGATTTTCCGGAACGTTACATGCTTCACAACTCCACTCAACACATAATCATGGCATTTACACATACCAAACTAAAAACATCAATTTCTTCACATAAGGCACAATATCACAACATGAGGAATTTTCTTATCATATCCACTTGAGTTCAACATATCATTAAGGAGTCAATTATGCAAAAACTCAACTTATAAACATTTCATATTTTCAACAACATACCAAGTACACCAATATGTGCAAATCAAGAAAAATGCATTCTTTTCCCTGAAACTAATGTTAGCACACACCCTTTTACCATAAATATGCATATCTTTTCAAAACAAGTCAAATTCAAATTAAATAATTATTTTCATCTTAAATAGGAACAACTAACCTTAATTAACAAAGAGACGAGGATAACGGGACTTCATGTTGGCCTTGACATCCCATGTTGCTCTCTCAACTAGGTGGTTTGTCCATACAACTTTTACGGAGGCCACCTCTTTGTTCCTCAACTTCTTCACTTGACGCTCAAGGATTTCCACCAGAACCACTTCATAGGAGAGGTTCTCATCCACACATAGACCTTGAATAGGAAGAATGGACTCGGGATCACCGATGCACATTCTAAGCATGGAGACATGATATACTGGATGAATCGAATCCAATTTACTAGGTAGTCTCAACTCGTACGCAACCTTGCCAACCCTTTGCAAAATTTATTAAGGACCCACATAACGAGGAATCAACTTCCCTTTCTTTCGTAATCTCACCACTCCTTTCATGGGTGAAATTCTAAGTCTCTCCTCCTATGGTCGGCGTAAGACTTTTGCTGGCTATAGGCTATTTTCAAACGGTTCGTTATCATATGAACTGTCTCCTAAGTCTTATAAAAAAATTCGGGACCAAAAAGTGAAGACTCTCTCACTTCAAACAATCCAATTGGAGATCTACATCTCCTACAATAAAAGGCCTTGAAAGGAGCCATAAATATAGATGAATGGTAGCTATTATTATAGGAGAACTCAACCAAATGCAAATGTTTATCTCAATTTCCTTCGAAGTCAATTATACAATGTCTAAGCATGTCCTCAAGGGTTTGAATAGTATGCACCGCTTGACCAACTTGGGGATGAAAAGTGTTGTTTAGCTTCACCTTTGTACCCAACCTTTTTGGAATGAGCTCCAAAACATTGATGTGAATTGTGCACCCCTATCCGATATGATGGATAACGGAATACCATGGAGACAGACAATATCATCTATGAAGATCCTTGCATAATCTTCCACCGAGTAAGTACACTTGATGGGAATGAAATGATCGGACTTGGTCAAACTATCAACTACCACCCATATAGAATCATCATGCTTTTGTGTATGAGGCAACCCTACTACGAAATCCATGTTAATGTCTTCCCACTTCCAAGTGGGAACTTGGATTTCTTGAATTAAACCACTTGGCTTTTGGTGCTCGGCTTTCACTTGTTGGCAATTAGGAAACCTTGCAATAAATCCTGCTATGTCCCTTTTTAAGCCGTCTAACCAAAACACTTCTCTAAGGTCATGATACATCTTAGTGGAGCCTGGATGAATCGAATAACGGGAACCATGAGCTTTCTCAAGAATCCGGTTGATCAAATCATAAACATTGAGAATACAAAACCTTTCTTGATACCTTAAAACATTATCCCCCCCCAAGGAACATGACTAATTGAGCTTACCAATAACCTATTCTTACAACTCCATGAATGATTGATCAAGGTGTTGCTTAGACATCACCTCAACCACCAAAGATGATTCAGAGTAATGATAGATCATAAAACCACCATTTGGAGAATCTTACAATGTAACACCCAAACGAGCCAACCTATGATCATCTTTCACTAGGTCTTTCTAAGCTTCTTCTACATGAGACGCACTACCCATGGTCAGACGACTAAGAGAATCCGCAACCACATTGGTTTTGTCGGGGCTACAGAGAACACTCATTTTGTTATCTTTCAACAATTCCAACCACCTTCTTTGTCGGAGATTCTAACTCCTTTTGAGTAAATACAAATTGAAGACTCTTATGGTCGGTATACACATCAACATGGACACCATATAAGTAATTTCTCCATATTTTCAATGCAAGTACCACGGCCTCTAACTCAAGATCATGAGTTGGATAATTCTTCCCATGCACCTTAAGTTGTCAATAAGCACATGCTGCTACTTTCAATATTTCATAAGAACAAACCCCAAACCCACTCGGGAAGCATCATAATATACAGCGAAGCCCTTAGTACCCTAGGGTAGGGTCAATACCATAGTGGAGGTAAGCCTCTCTTTCAAGATTCAGAAGCTTCTTTAACATGCCTCCGACCACTCAAATTTCATACTATTTTGGGTCAAGTTAGTCAAAGGAGAATCAATGTGTCACGACCCGCAAGTACACCCTAGAAGTTACGGGAACCTTTGGGTGGCAACACGGCGTAATTTAGCTCTCGGAGGTCTTGTAAAAGCCTTTTTACTTCATCACATAACATCATGCATAAATTGAGGGAATTTAAAAACTTTCTTTTGTCATAAACCGAATGGTATTTCATAAAAGCGGAAGCATCCCGAAATGTTTTTTCTCAAAACCATCTAATGAAATGAATGAAAAGCATTGGGACGCATCCCACAAAAAAATCTAAAAAATAAAGAAAGACATAAACATAAAGGTTCGTCCTCGAAGCTATGAGGACTGTCACATTTGGTTTTACCCCTAGATGTAACCGGCATCGGCATCCTCTTTGAGGACTAAGACTAGCCCCTCAGATTATCATCATCGCATTCATAAGTAAAAAAGTACTGAAAATTTAAAACATTAACTTTAACTAATTTGAGGTTTACAAAGACCTCTAGATACACATAATAGTATTATTATCGAGTATACATAGACCCTTTGTATAAGAAGATTACTTAGTCTTCTACTTTTATTTCACATACATATATATAAGATAGAATTAGAGTCATAAAATCTGTCTCATCTCATAACTATCTAGAATGTCAATATCAAATGGGAAGAGCCCTACAACATCATAAGTAAGCTCCATATAGGCTTTATACAACTTGTCTTCAAATGAAAAGATAGAGTCAACATAAGTGTCTTAATATCTAAGAAAATCCATAGGTAGAATATCGACATCATCTTCCGGAAAATGAGGACCTACCACTTGGATGACAAGAGTATCCAAGCCTCCTTCTCAATCGTATGGAAGCAAACCTCAATGACCGGAACATAAATTATTTGGGAAAAAGGGAGAAAATGGGGTTAGTACACCACATGTAGTAAGTATGAGACCATATGCACATATAACAACCAATCATGCTAAAAAGGGACATTTAGTTAAATCATGCTATTTTACGTGTTTATGCACAATCAACAACTAGACCAACCAATTAAAAATGTTTAATCAAGCCAAAGCAACTCTATGCATAACACCTACTTGAACCCATAATCTCACATAACTCCATCATCAAGTAACAACATCACAACCATGAATAAGACTTAATCATGTGAATAGTAAAGCAAGACAACAAAAAATAACCCTTATAAAGCCACAAGTGCAATGACCAAGCAAAAGCCCCATAACCCTACTTAATCAAGTAACCAAATAAGAATCATAAATAGTAACTTACTTCACATAACATAGCCTTCAATACACATAAGCTCATACATTAACAATAAAGACCATTTACATGTTCATAAGAATCATAATCATCATATAAAGTCAACTATCTTTATCATCATTCATAAACATAATATTGACCTACTAAAGGTCCTATCAAGGCAAACTAGTGCAAGGCATAAGTAGAGTCCCATACCCCTACCTAAGCTAAGTCAAACCTCTCAAGTCACTTTAGTTAGTATATACATCATTACTTAATTTTAGTTCAGGGAACACTTTCCTTAACCGACATAGACCACATGAGCTAATATGGAATCCGGTGATGTAAAACCTTAAACCGATCGAAGGTGTTCTACCGGCCAAGATAGAACTTAACAAAAAAGTAGCTTTCTAGGTGGATCCACTAGCTAGTCTTCATATGCGGGCAACATAGTTCAAGAACTAAGAGATAGGTGATTCTCTCTACATACCTCTTGGTAATTGGGGCCTCATCTCATAGGAATCAATGAATGAGTATCCCTCAAAGGGGAGTAAAATCACATATAG